>CM060962.1:288404700-288699700 GCA_030765045.1 Tenodera sinensis | reverse complement strand
AAATAATTACTTTTAAATAAAATTAATAAATTTAACAGTGTATATGGCATCATAAAGAGATCCCTAAAATACGAGAAGAGAAACTAAATTCAAGTTTTATAAAGTAATGGCAGCTCCTGTAGTATTATATGGCAGCGAATTTTGGGCTTTAACCAATATATATATATATATATATAGGAACAAAGGATTGAAACACCTGAAATGAAGCTTTTAAGGAGCGTTGCAGTTTGATCTTATAGATAAAAAAACAAGTGAAGACATTCGAAATGAACTGAATATCTCTAAGTTAACCGACAGAATAAAATAGTATAGAAATAACTAGAAGGAACATGTCGATAGAATGAATGATTGTCGATTACAAATCATTAGATAAAAGAAATATTGGAAGACCAAGAGAAAGATAGATACAACCCTTAATTAAATTCTATGAGACCGGAATGAGTCTTTATGGCTTAAACCGTGAAATGTTATTGATGATGATGGTGATGATGATGATGCTGCTGATGATGATGGTGATGATGATGATGATGATGCCATGTCCTTGGTTCTAGTAATCTCCCATATGCACTTTACTGCAAGTTGGTTCCTCGTTCTCTTAATAAATCATGGTACTTCGGCATTCAAAGAGCACGTGTTCCGGGGTATTTCTTACTTCACATGTCCAGCAATTATCACTATCTGGTTTGTTTGTTTTCTTAAAATAAGTTCCACATGGCCCACTCCTGTTGACTGACATGTTTTGCCAGTTATCTCCTCAAACTTATATGTATTTTGCTTCTTTAGTCAACAATAGGTTCTATCGGCCACACCGCTGATATCACCAACAATGTCATGGTTGTCATTCCTACTACACCTAAGCTTCGTAGTAAGAAATTTCTCTGTATTGATCTTAGTATCCTTATATTTTTATTTAATTTAGTTTTGTATTCCCATACGCTTGTTCCATATGCAATAATTCCTGCCATAATACTCATGTGGTAAGTTCTGACAATATCCACAGATATCTTGTTATTCCTCTACATACTATATGTGTGCGTCAAGTTCGTCTCCTTATCCATTTTTATCCCCAAGTACTTAGTCGTTTATCCTTGTTATACCCTGATTATTGGGTTATTTGGACTCTAGGGTTTCTCTTCAATTTAGCTTTGATGGTCAGTGAGTGAGTGTGTAGTGTTTAAGGGCCCGTCGACAACTAGGTCATTAGGGCCCCCTTTGATGGTCATATGCGCAGCTTTTGACGGCGTAATCTCCAATTTGCAGTTTATACCTACACTAATTTTCTAACGTTTCGATTGCAATTTGTATGGACAATTTCTATACAGTAAGCTTTAGTCAAGTCTTTTAAGAAACACAGCTGATCGCTATGTGATGGTTTTAAAACTCCATTCTCTCTTAGAGAGAGAGAGAGAGAGAGAGAGAGAGAGAGAGAGAGAGAGAGAGAGAGAGAGAGAGAGAGAGAGAGAGAGGAGAGAATAACGACTTGTCATTTGAGAAAAACGTATACGTTTTGGAAAGCTCAGACAAATTAAAGGAATGTTTCAGAAATTATTGTTAAAAAAAAAAAAAAAAAAAAGTATTTTACATCAATTGTGTGCTTTCACGGGACATACTCTTTTTAATTTGTTCCATTTATACCGCGCCTTTAATTACAATGGTCATATCAACGACCTCTCCTTTGGAACATATTGGCTGTCGGCAATGGTTTAATTTGTTTATTATGGGTTTTGGGTCTTTGAGGTTCTTGTACATTAAATACACACACACACACACACACACACACACACACACACACTCACACACACACACACACACCTGCGCGTTGCAACACTTCCCTGGCCCTCTCTGGAAGTTGCTGGCCAGGCCGCAAGGGTCGCCTCGTCGCCCACTCCCTGGGTAGAGTAAACACTTCGGTTGTGCACCAGGTGACAATATGTGTAACTGTTAGGGACTTCTATGCGTCTCTGGGCTTCACTGGCTCTGTTCTGTGGCCAGCCTCCGTTCTCACTTCACCCCTTCCCTTCCCCCTGGGGGTGACAGCCCGCAATAGATCCCTGTCGGGGTCGCAGTAGGTCGTGGTGTCTCCCTCCGTTACATAAACACACACACATTCATACCTCCACGCTCTTGGAAGGTTAGGGAATCTAGGCTAGAGAAAAAAATCCCACCCTCAACCGGGAATCTCTTACAGCTATGCAAAACTTTTCCAGAATAAAGAGGAGTTCTGAGAAGAATGCCAGAAAATTCTAGATATACATTTCATTTGTCATGGAAATATCTTAAAGATAGGTATTTAGAGAGGCAGAATCGGAACTGAAAAATTCAATGTCACAGGCAGGATTTTAACCACAGACCTTTCACTTGCCGTGCAGTCGTTCTATAGGTACTTTAATCAAAATCCTTAGAGCCATTTTTTGAGAAAAAATTTTCGAAATATGTTCCATGTAAACAGTAGTCTGGGGTAGAGGCATTTTCTTGAAAATGTTGCATCGATCGCATCCTTGGAAGATGCTGAAAAATACCAAGTTTGATATTTGAAAGACTTTTCGTTTTTGAGTTATGCTGTTCATAGACTTGACAGGTAGATACGAGCGTATAGGCACACATGTCTTATTATAAAAATGTTTTTTTTTTTTTTTTCAGGGGTCTCAACAAATATATTTCGGTGAATTTTCCATATCGAACTTTTGGGTTTAACACAATACTTTTCTAATTACTGTTAAGTATGTAGTAGAGAAGGTAAAAATGAAATGTTGATAAATGCTACACTTCACATTTAAGCTTATTGCCTTGCAAGGACAAAGATTTTCAAGAAAATATTCCCTTTAACAGCAATTGTGTAATTCAGTCCTACGACTACTGGAGCGTAAGAAGTATGCAAAACCTTACTGTCAATATCAGGCAAATTTGAAAAATAAAATTGTCATTTTCAGCGATTTTGTTTGACATTTTTACCAGATGGTTGGCATAACATTTTCATATTTTTATCCTTAAAATTTGTAAATTCACCTTTTAGCATCTCATAGCACTTATAAAAATGAACCCAGAGTCAAATTTAAAACCAGTGTGAAGGTCCTTTTTTCATTTCACCATAAATTAGGAAATGTTATGCTGATGTCTTTTAAATGGTGTATCTTAAGTAAATGTTACAATGTTAGTTTTAAAATAATTTTAATGTCAACAAATTTTAGCTCAATAACATAACAAATAGGACAATTAATAAATGGTTATAATTCTTTAATACGAAATTTGGAATGCAATGCAAAGTTGTGAATAAAGTGTTATAAAATGCCCTTTGCAGAATTATATTAGAAATGATAGAAAATACAGTGAGGCTACCAGAAACATTACATTCTGAGGACAACTTAACTTTTAAACGCATCTTATGTATTTTAATAGTATATTATATAACGAGACTATAATGGTAATAATTAAGACGCGAGTAGGTGCACATTAGGAAACGAGCAAAGTGAGTTTCCTAATTTTCATACGAGCGTCTTAATTACCATTGTAGTTAAGTTTCATGCGATAATTTATGCTCGACCATATACCTAATTTTATAGTTGAAATATTGTAAAATGTTGTACACTCACCAGGGACAATGACCCACATGTTGCATCAGCTGAGATTTGGAGTTCTGCGCATGTGCTAAATGATCGATTCATTTCCAGCACGTCACAGCTGCATGATGAAAATGATAACCTTGGAATGTTTTCCTCCAATCCATGAATTGTGCGTAGAATTTTTCGTACATCTTTCTGGCAATAAATTGCTCGTGATATTCAGTGCTTTTGCCGTAATTTCAGACGGAGTAAGTTGCATCTCACTGTCAGTAGTCTGACATTTAAGCGTTTTGTAATCTCGCGCTAGTTGCATTTGAGAATTAATCGATATTGCGCTTTGCCATTGCTGCATGATAATTCTCTGATTGGTAGAACACATTTCCTTTAATGAAAACTGAATTGTCCGATTGGATGAAGACCAGTTCTTTAATAAAAGTTTTAAGTTAAGAAGATCCATTAACGGATCGCTATCAGACTTATAATTTTTAAATTTGGGTATGGTCGAGCATAAAATAATGCAATGGTTTGTAGCAATTTGTTCCTAGTCTTATCTGTGTGTATTTCTGTTGTTTTCTGTGCAGGAACGTCCACCAATAGCGGCAGTCTGCAGGAGAGAACAGGCATAACACTCGGTCTACCAACGTTCCGTCTGTGCACCGGTTGGATGAGGCGACTCAGCCTTCATGTGCGGCCTTGCGTTTAGAACCCGAAATAGCCCCTCACAAAAGACTTCACTTCGCTGGGGCGACTGCTGTAACAGGTGCCCTCGCCATCAAACCCAGGCCCTCCATCAACCCTACGCACCGGCAACGAAACACACCCTAGGACGACAATGCCCGCCCTACTACCACCCCATTCCAACATTCCACAGCCTTCTTACGTTGCCATTCCACTAATCTGAACGGAGGTTAGGAAAGGAAATTGAGCAATTGCTAAGAAGCGGAAGGTGTAGTTTAGCACTGCCTCTACTTGTAGCTTTATCTTAGACAACAAATATGCCACAAGCAGCAACAATGGCAGCACACGATCAATCATTTGCACACATTGGAAGAGACGAGTATTCGGTAGTGAAAAACAGTGTTTACAGTCGTTAGCAACGAATTCAAGGAAATATTGTTAAAATTTAGTGAGTGCGTATCATACTATATTTATTATTGCATAAAAGAGAAATAAAAAGAAACATATTTTTGTGAAAGAAATAAAAGTATTTTTCTCTTCATTAGTTTCTGAAAGTGGGATTAATTTAAATTATTGTGAACATTAAGAAGATATGAGAAGTTATTTTTAGTACGAATCCAGCTGGAAACCCAACAGTATTTAGAAATACGCCAAAGTAAAGAACAGCAACAAACAAGAGCATTCAACTCGGTTTATCCTACCACTGCAAACGATAAAACACAAGGTAAGTGTACAGAATGCAATGGCCAAGGCTTAGAACAAATTACTAACTTCCCTTCGCCTTAGGGTTGCCAGATTCCTATATATGGGGGAAAAAACTGGATATTTGCATTATATAAACAAGGTTCTCCATGTTTCTGAAGAGGGCCCTAATGACCTAGCTGTCAACGGGTCCTTAAACCCTTCTCACTCACTTACTCTCACTCACTCACTCACTCACTCACTCACTCACTCACTCACTCACTCACTCACTCACTCACTCACCCACCCACCCACTCACCCACCCACTCACCCACCCACTCACCCACTCACTCACTCACCCACCCACCTACTCACTCACTCACTCACCCACCCACTCACTCACTCACCCACCCACCCACTCACCCACCCACCCACTCACTCACCCACACACCCACCCACTCACTCACTCACTCACCCACCCACTCACTCACCCACCCACTCACTCACCCACCCACCCACTCACTCACCCACTCACTCACTCACTCACTCACTCACTCACTCACTCACTCACTCACCCACCCACCCACTCACTCACTCACTCACCCACTCACTCACCCACCCACTCACCCACCCACCCACTCACTCACTCACTCACTCACTCACCCACCCACCCACTCACTCACTCACTCTTTCTGAGGAATTATCCACTACTCGTACACTTAACCTTGAGTTTTTAAATGGCATTGCTGCCGAAGACGGCAGCAGGACTTTTCAAGTCTTTTTCACGGGCTTACTTTAAGTTCTATCATAGAAGATCGGGAGTTGCTCGGTCGATCTGCTGGCAGGCTGAGAACAGCCCGAGGTGCGTGTACCTGCCCTTATATGACTTAACCACTTTATGACGGGATGTGGGGTTTTGGAGTGTCCCCAATTGTTTTTTCCAGGCTAGCCAACCGCTGAAGTAAATGACCAAACAATTGACTCCTTCTTTTACTGTTTACGGGGGTGGGCGGTGTCGATGCGCTTCACTCATTTAGTACTTAACCTTCAAATGGTGTTGTAGTGGTTCTGTTACGTTATGATGCGATGGGGTCGAAAGTGAGACCACATTAATTAATTAAAATAACATGCTTTATTTTGCTTATATAATAGACATTAATCAATTATATTATACTATGTTTATGCTAGTAGTCTCCTTAGTGCGGTGGTAACACTGCTGCTTACCAAGCGGGAGACCTGAGTTCGATTCATAGTACCGCTGGAAGGCCTGGTCCGGGGTGCACTCAGCCTCATTAGGTACCTGAGGGGCCAATCGCGGAGCTGTTTGATTGAAAAGTAGTAATCCCTGGTTGTGAAGACCGCGTAACTGGCCGGATTTCTCCAATGGGCATATGAGGCAATTCTGCCGTTGTATATACGAAAATTGAGTGATAAATGATACTTGGTATCTAATTCCTGTACATAATTATCTTGAAATTTGAATATTTTATTCTTTTTCACTAAATACGGGACAAATGGGCGTCCTGAGAACATTGTCTGGGACAACGGGACATTTCCTTAAAACAGAACACAATCTGGCAACCCTGCTTCATCTATAAACATTACTCTTAAACTAGACATAAAATGAAGAAAATATATGTTTCATATAAAACACTATTACCTAAATTTTACTCCCAAATTTAAGGACGTAAAAGAACACAAGAGTAAAGCTTATCTATTTAATACTTCTATGCTGTAATTAATGCTAGAAGTGTGGGCATAGTAATCATTAGTGCATCATCTTATTCTAAGGATTCAATACCTACCGAGAATCAGTCATCCATATTGATAGGAATTATATTTTGTTACACGTGGTTCTTGTTTTCTATATTATCATATGCATCGCAACTAACAGCTAGGCTTTCAGTTTATTTGTGGAAAATCATCTAACATCTACAATTTTAGGTGTAGCAGAAAGAGGATGCACTTGTTTTAAAAGTTTTTGATAAATCCCGAATCCAGTTATTGATGATTTGTGTGATAGTACAGAACGTTAATACCCTCATATATTCAAATTATTTTATATGGTATATTGGCGAACATAATATTGGCGCGAACTTAATATACGTTAAGGGGCTGTGGGTGAAAATGGCAGCCTTTTTGAGTTTTAAAATATTTAATATACATAGATTCTATACGTTCTACGGACACCTAGGAATCATTTTGGCCAGATATTTTTCATTGATACAACATTTTTAAAAGCCCAGCCACATGTTTAAATCATCCATGCATTCCCATTTAACCCCTCTGGATCCAGCTACTTAGGCTTTCTTGAGTTCCTTTTTTTCTTTGGACTATCTTTAACTGATGTGGTGCACAGCATCCCATTCTACATCGGACGTGAAGGACCACTTAATTTTGCTCAGAGGGCCCTTTATTAGACTTAAGGTTCTTTTACATTCCGTAAATCTACGGCACAGGACCACCGGCCTTACTTCCCTTCCGAAGGAAGCTATGCTAAGTAGAAATGCATCACCCTCCGCCGGGTTTGAACCCAATTCTTCGGGAACCAGAGGATAACATGTTACTCCTAGACTACGAAGGACGACTTTAGTTTCTTAATGTATTTTTCTCAGTTTTACATTTTTGCACATAATACTTATTTATTAGTTGTATTTAAGTTCCTCTCTGATTTATACCTATGTAAATTTCCATACATAACCTCAAAAGTGTTATCTAACGATTCAAATATGCATTTTATAATTAATTTATTCATTGGCTCACAAAAGTTGATTTATAATGAAAAATAAGGAAACTTTTAACACAAACTTCATAGTGAACAAGAACTAAAAGGTTTAGATTAACACAGTACGATAACTTTTACATACCACTCCATTGTGGCCAACTTTGGTTTGAAGTGCAATTACATGGTAATCTAGGCTTTTGCAGTGCCCTCGTGTTTTCATGCAGTGTGTATGCATGATTCGCCGGCACTGCAGTGCATGAAGAGCTCATTATAAAACGAAGCCACATGTTTCATAATTCGTCTTGGTTTCATTAGGTTTTACTTTTCATCGTCTTTTTACGTGATTAGTTTCTCATGGCGCTTGCATTATCTGTTCACAATACAAATCGTATACTTCATTTTATGTGGAGTTTGCCTATACGTTATATTGGCAGCCTTCTGGTTTCTTTGATATAAAACGTTATTCTTTTAACTAGTATAACATACATAAAGATTAAATGGCTGCAAATATGAACATGAAATGACACAAGCCACAGACAGAATAACACTACATCTATCCACTACCCAAAAAATCTAGAAATAAATATGAAATAGTACTTAATCGCTTCATTATCTGGCGTAAGGCGGAACGTGTTCGAAATAATTTCACTGAAAATGTGTTCTTACTTCGAACAGAAAAGTAAACAGTGAAAATCTCCAGCATTGTGGGCCAACTACTCAGTCACTGAAGTGTGTCTTAATGTCAAGAACAATCAAGATATTAGTACGAGGATGAATCAAATATAAACGAGACTTTTTGTTCTGAGCGTGTATTTTTGAACATAGCGCGCTGCAACGTCAACATGGTTTGGGTGTGGATATCAGGACTGGGGCTGAGCATGAGTTAACCACCGCAGATCCGTTTGTTGGTTCTGTTCGCGATGTCCGAGAAATAAGCACATGTTTCAACTGCGCAACGCATCATCATTAAATTCCTTGTTCGTGAAGACTTGAAACTGGCAGAAATTTTGCAGAGACTGGCAGCACAATTCGGTGCTCACCCAATTTCAAGAGCTCATGTGTTTGCTTGGCATAAAGTGTTCAACGAAGGCCGTCAAGGGGTCGAAAACGAGACTCATGATCGTTGTGCAAGCGCAAGCATTATGAGGAAAACATTGAAGCCATTCGTAATCTTATTCAAGAGATCTTTGGCATTTGAGTGCTGCAGAAATTTCCCATCGGGTTTAAATAAGCCGTCAAGTCGTCATTACGTAGACCCAACTACCACACTTATCGCGCAGGTAAAGCCGTGTTACGGCTAGGTACTGCGGTAAAGACACTCGGGCGGGGGAATCAGCATCTCCGCTCGACTCGAACTACCTCTGGAGCCTCTGGGTTACAAACAGCTTGATGTGGCCAGTCATAAGAGGAGTCATTCTTGTCCATGACAACGCCCGACCCCACTCTGTCGTAAATGGCACAAATGAAATGTTCACACTCGGTACAGTCCAGCCTTGCAATTTTCATCTCTTTGGGCCACTCAAGGAGGTACTGGGAGGCCAAAGATTTGAGGATGACGTTAGTGTGCATCAAAAAGCTGACAATACGCTGGGATGGGTGCATTTCCAAAACAAGAGACTATGTAGAAAAGTGATGTTCACTTTGTAAATGTTTTACATCAAATAAAATAGTTTGGGAATAAAAGTCTCGTTTATATTTGATCTACTTAAGTACCATAAACCTATGTCATTTTTAAAGCAAAATTCTGAAGTTTACAAGCCTAAAAATCAGAAATTCTAACACCAAAACATGAAAACAGTTGCCATCTTGCATCACACAAGAGGCGATCGTCACTTCTCTCGTTTAAAGAATCTCGTTGACCGTCTGTGCGGTCGAGTGGCCAGCGTTCTGGCTTCTCAGCCCAGTAGTCCCGTGTTCACTTCTCGGCTGGCTTTGGGAATTATTCTTTAACCGAAATTATTCCCTATCCCCGCAGAGACTGGAAGTCTGAACGAGGGAGAAAATATGAGTGTCCTTAATGCAAAAAGTGATAAAAATCAACGTTAAGAAATCCTATAGTTTAGCGAGTAATGACACCATCAGTGTTTCTCAAGCCAAAGACTTCGATATGACCGAGAAATTAAAAGGTGTATACAAATGAAACAATTAAAATAAATCGCTGTATACGTGAGTTGATCTTGTCCTAATTTAATTTTATAAATCAATATTATGTTATTGATATTTTAAATACTCTAGAGCTGTCTAAAAATAGTGTATGCCACACATGTTAAAAGTGGTTTATTTGGCTCGTAGAATTGGGAAACTACACCTCAGTTTAACACACATTCCTTACCGCAAAACCCTACTTTTAACCCTTGTATTATAATTTACTATTATTTCTCTGCAACTAATAACATCAACTTCAATCACAAACATTTATTTTCAGTGAGCTAAAGTATAGAAGATGTCGCTCTTGCTTCTATGACAAATTTGAATGCGTAAGGTGCTTTTAAAAACAAATTTTTTTGGCTAATAATAACAAAAAAATACCAGTAATAATAATGATGATAGTGTAATTCTTATTCAGTAAAATATACCCACATCGAATCGTTCAGGAGGAGTTGTAAAATTTTGTTAGCCCAAAGAGGAAATATATAATTTTTACGATGTTACACACCCCACTTCCCTTACGAGAGGTGCTCTGCATACACAATGTCAACGATTCTCTCTCTCTCTCTCTCTCTCTCTCTCTCTCTCTCTCTCTAAGAATGCAGATATCACATATCGTTTATTTCAACATACTTATTTCATAAATAAAACTCAGAGAACGCAATGTTTATATTTCAGTCCATTAAATCAGTAAATTACTAAAAGAATATTTTAAATATAATTAATATATTAAAGCGATCTCAGTGGAGAAGCACATGGCTAAAGAAAGAAAGGGTTTGGCAGTAGTTATCTAGAAGTAGTTTATTTTTGTTGACAGCAAAATGATCAACATAGCGGGTATTGTGTCCATCATCCTCTTCTACCTGCTCATTCTGGGAGTGGGAATCTGGGCAGGCCGCAAGAAACAGGAAGGAAATGACACGGAGGAAGAAGTCATGTTGGCCGGCAGGAGCATTGGTCTCTTCGTCGGCATCTTTACAATGACCGGTAAGTCATCCCTTCTATATATTCCTCAAAATTGTATATACCTTCTTTGAAACACTGTTTTTCAGCAATGAAGTGAGACAGAAACACAATTTTTGTTGTACATATTCAAAATGCCCCTCTTCTACCAGATTACACACCCAACAACGACGCAGGACGCAGTAACATATAGTCATCCTCATGCCGTAACGACCTTCCTCATTCCACGGTCTTTTGGATACTGAATACAAAATAATACCTAAGCGACTTGACAACCGCAGATCCTTTTGCTAAAAGTATATTGAGAGGACCCTCTCTATTGTGTTTATGACATTAGCAATGAAAGAAGGTTGAGGGACAGGTTTACAACTTCTTGGAATGTGGTCGTTAAGGGATGGGTATTAATATACCTCCTGGATTGTTGCTAATGTTCAATCTAACTCAGTTTCTCCAATGTTTATGGTTGTGTAGAGCACAGCGTGTTCTGTAAAGTTCCCCAGAGCTAGAAGTCTGGAGTGGTTACATGTGGAAATCAGTGCGGGAACTCCGTACCATATCCTCCAGTGTTTATGGTTGTGTAGAGCACAGCGTGTTCTGTAAAGTTCCCCAGAGCTAGAAGTCTGGAGTGGTTACATGTGGAAATCGGTGCGGGAACTCCGTACCATATCCTCCAGTGTTTATGGTTGTGTAGAGCACAGCGTGTTCTGTAAAGTTCCCCAGAGCTAGAAGTCTGGAGTGGTTACATGTGGAAATCGGTGCGGGAACTCCGTACCATATCCTCCAGTGTTTATGGTTGTGTAGAGCACAGCATGTTCTGTAAAGTTCCCCAGAGCTAGAAGTCTGGAGCGGTTACATGTGGAAATCGGTGCGGGAACTCCGTACCATATCCTCCAGTGTTTATGGTTCTGTAGAGCACAGCGTGTTCTGTAAAGTTCCCCAGAGCTAGAAGTCTGGAGTGGTTACATGTGGAAATCTGTGCGGGAACTCCGTGCCATATCCTCCAGTGTTTATGGTTGTGTAGAGCACAGCGTGTTCTGTAAAGTTCCCCAGAGCTAGAAGTCTGGAGCGGTTACATGTGGAAATCTGTGCGGGAACTCCGTACCATATCCTCCAGTGTTTATGGTTGTGTAGAGCACAGCGTGTTCTGTAAAGTTCCCCAGAGCTAGAAGTCTGGAGCGGTTACATGTGGAAATCGGTGCGGGAACTCCGTACCATATCCTCCAGTGTTTATGGTTGTGTAGAGCACAGCGTGTTCTGTAAAGTTCCCCAGAGCTAGAAGTCTGGAGTGGTTACATGTGGAAATCAGTGCGGGAACTCCGTACCATATCCTCCAGTGTTTATGGTTGTGTAGAGCACAGCGTGTTCTGTAAAGTTCCCCAGAGCTAGAAGTCTGGAGCGGTTACATGTGGAAATCGGTGCGGGAACTCCGTACCATATCCTCCAGTGTTTATGGTTGTGTAGAGCACAGCGTGTTCTGTAAAGTTCCCCAGAGCTAGAAGTCTGGAGTGGTTACATGTGGAAATCAGTGCGGGAACTCCGTACCATATCCTCCAGTGTTTATGGTTGTGTAGAGCACAGCGTGTTCTGTAAAGTTCCCCAGAGCTAGAAGTCTGGAGCGGTTACATGTGGAAATCGGTGCGGGAACTCCGTACCATATCCTCCAGTGTTTATGGTTGTGTAGAGCACAGCGTGTTCTGTAAAGTTCCCCAGAGCTAGAAGTCTGGAGCGGTTACATGTGGAAATCGGTGCGGGAACTCCGTACCATATCCTCCAGTGTTTATGGTTGTGTAGAGCACAGCGTGTTCTGTAAAGTTCCCCAGAGCTAGAAGTCTGGAGCGGTTACATGTGGAAATCGGTGCGGGAACTCCGTACCATATCCTCCAGTGTTTATGGTTGTGTAGAGCACAGCGTGTTCTGTAAAGTTCCCCAGAGCTAGAAGTCTGGAGTGGTTACATGTGGAAATCGGTGCGGGAACTCCGTACCATATCCTCCAGTGTTTATGGTTGTGTAGAGCACAGCGTGTTCTGTAAAGTTCCCCAGAGCTAGAAGTCTGGAGCGGTTACATGTGGAAATCTGTGCGGGAACTCCGTACCATATCCTCCAGTGTTTATGGTTGTGTAGAGCACAGCATGTTCTGTAAAGTTCCCCAGAGCTAGAAGTCTGGAGCGGTTACATGTGGAAATCGGTGCGGGAACTCCGTACCATATCCTCCAGTGTTTATGGTTGTGTAGAGCACAGCATGTTCTGTAAAGTTCCCCAGAGCTAGAAGTCTGGAGCGGTTACATGTGGAAATCGGTGCGGGAACTCCGTACCATATCCTCCAGTGTTTATGGTTGTGTAGAGCACAGCGTGTTCTGTAAAGTTCCCCAGAGCTAGAAGTCTGGAGTGGTTACATGTGGAAATCGGTGCGGGAACTCCGTACCATATCCTCCAGTGTTTATGGTTGTGTAGAGCACAGCGTGTTCTGTAAAGTTCCCCAGAGCTAGAAGTCTGGAGTGGTTACATGTGGAAATCTGTGCGGGAACTCCGTACCATATCCTCCAGTGTTTATGGTTGTGTAGAGCACAGCGTGTTCTGTAAAGTTCCCCAGAGCTAGAAGTCTGGAGTGGTTACATGTGGAAATCGGTGCGGGAACTCCGTACCATATCCTCCAGTGTTTATGGTTGTGTAGAGCACAGCGTGTTCTGTAAAGTTCCCCAGAGCTAGAAGTCTGGAGCGGTTACATGTGGAAATCGGTGCGGGAACTCCGTACCATATCCTCCAGTGTTTATGGTTGTGTAGAGCACAGCGTGTTCTGTAAAGTTCCCCAGAGCTAGAAGTCTGGAGTGGTTACATGTGGAAATCGGTGCGGGAACTCCGTACCATATCCTCCAGTGTTTATGGTTGTGTAGAGCACAGCGTGTTCTGTAAAGTTCCCCAGAGCTAGAAGTCTGGAGCGGTTACATGTGGAAATCGGTGCGGGAACTCCGTACCATATCCTCCAGTGTTTATGGTTGTGTAGAGCACAGCATGTTCTGTAAAGTTCCCCAGAGCTAGAAGTCTGGAGCGGTTACATGTGGAAATCTGTGCGGGAACTCCGTACCATATCCTCCAGTGTTTATGGTTGTGTAGAGCACAGCGTGTTCTGTAAAGTTCCCCAGAGCTAGAAGTCTGGAGTGGTTACATGTGGAAATCTGTGCGGGAACTCCGTACCATATCCTCCAGTGTTTATGGTTGTGTAGAGCACAGCGTGTTCTGTAAAGTCCCCCAGAGCTAGAAGTCTGGAGCGGTTACATGTGGAAATCGGTGCGGGAACTCCGTACCATATCCTCCAGTGTTTATGGTTGTGTAGAGCACAGCGTGTTCTGTAAAGTTCCCCAGAGCTAGAAGTCTGGAGCGGTTACATGTGGAAATCGGTGCGGGAACTCCGTACCATATCCTCCAGTGTTTATGGTTGTGTAGAGCACAGCGTGTTCTGTAAAGTTCCCCAGAGCTAGAAGTCTGGAGTGGTTACATGTGGAAATCGGTGCGGGAACTCCGTGCCATATCCTCCAGTGTTTATGGTTGTGTAGAGCACAGCGTGTTCTGTAAAGTTCCCCAGACCTAGAAGTCTGGAGTGGTTACATGTGGAAATCTGTGCGGGAACTCCGTACCATATCCTCCAGTGTTTATGGTTGTGTAGAGCACAGCGTGTTCTGTAAAGTTCCCCAGAGCTAGAAGTCTGGAGTGGTTACATGTGGAAATCGGTGCGGGAACTCCGTACCATATCCTCCAGTGTTTATGGTTGTGTAGAGCACAGCGTGTTCTGTAAAGTTCCCCAGAGCTAGAAGTCTGGAGTGGTTACATGTGGAAATCTGTGCGGGAACTCCGTACCATATCCTCCAGTGTTTATGGTTGTGTAGAGCACAGCGTGTTCTGTAAAGTTCCCCAGAGCTAGAAGTCTGGAGTGGTTACATGTGGAAATCGGTGCGGGAACTCCGTACCATATCCTCCAGTGTTTATGGTTGTGTAGAGCACAGCGTGTTCTGTAAAGTTCCCCAGAGCTAGAAGTCTGGAGTGGTTACATGTGGAAATCTGTGCGGGAACTCCGTACCATATCCTCCAGTGTTTATGGTTGTGTAGAGCACAGCGTGTTCTGTAAAGTTCCCCAGAGCTAGAAGTCTGGAGTGGTTACATGTGGAAATCGGTGCGGGAACTCCGTACCATATCCTCCAGTGTTTATGGTTGTGTAGAGCACAGCGTGTTCTGTAAAGTTCCCCAGAGCTAGAAGTCTGGAGTGGTTACATGTGGAAATCGGTGCGGGAACTCCGTACCATATCCTCCATATTCCATATATCTCTTAATTGAGTATGTGGTCGAGACAATTCGTCACATTGACATGACAGTGAGGTGCAGCCCCATCGTGTTTCGTTTTCATTATCAAAGAGGTCATTAAAACATGGAGTTGTGGTTTTCAACATTTGCAGACAAGTCTGGGCCTGAGAGTTTCAAGAAGTACGGCTTAATTATCCTTCTGGAAGACAAACTACGCTATACTGCTACCCCTGGAAGATAGAAGGTCTTTTCTTCAAATATGTCTTGGTTCTCGTTAACTCAATTGTGTCGGTTAATTGTGGCATTTAGTTTAAATACGACTTCATCTGACCAAACATTTAAACTTTAGAAATGTTTCCTTCCATCACACTTGTACATAAACAACTCAAAAAACTGCAGTCACCCATCTGGGTCGTCCTCATTTAGTGTGGGCAAAATTATAAGACTTTCATTTTTGAACTCGCAACATTTAATGAATACCAATCTCATGAGAACATTGGCTCAATCACTTCTTTGGGAATTGTGTAAAAGCTTGCATGACTACATCAACACCTATCGGTGGAACTTTCCTTTCTTCCGCACCGCTCTTTCAACATATTTTGCACCGTTCCATGGGCTTTAAACGTATAAAGGATTCTTCTCATCTTGTTGGTGTACCAAATTCAGTCCTCCAACGCTGTTAGACTTCAACAACGTTCTCCACTTTTCAATAAAATTTCAATATCCACTTACGTTCATTGAACTATAAATGTACTGCCATGTTTGTTTATAAGCAGATGGATATGTTTCTATGCTTTAAATTGTCTTCTGAATCATAAACAATACAAATTGCATCTCTGTACACATATCTGTCCCTGCGTAATTATTAATTTTCTTCACCACCTAACCACTCCATCCTTCCTAAGTGATTTTCTGTAAATGAATGAGGATGGTTTCATATATTTTAGTGCTAATGTTTACAGTCGGCAATCACGAAAGATAAGTTCTACTTCAGAGCTTCAATTTTGCTAAACGCTGTTGATCCCCAGTATCAACAATCAAAATATAAAATGACGAGATACTTATATACCTATTGTATCATGTATTTCAAAGGCTTAGAAAGAATCACTTCATCAGTTGGTACATGGAATCGTTCAACAGTGGAGGAAGTGGTTTCTCAGCTAATAATGAACTTGAAAGTTTTGTTTCCTATACCACTTACCTAAACTAAATGGAGGAAGTATTGCATTGAAAATCAGTATCGACTCTTCGCCGGATAAATACATTTTTCATTTTCCAATGATGTGACAAAACTTTTACACAAATCAACATACCTACATCAAACTACCATTTACTTGGAAAATTCTTCGTTATTTTTTATTCACTTTGAAAAGTTGTAACGATTTTGGCTAAAATGGCATTTAAGTTAGACATACTGGCTTGATAAATAAAGAGTATATCTTGAATTTTCTCTGAAAAACATGTGAAGTTAATTCTGATTGAATAGTCTGTGAAGTTGATTCTAACTGAACTTATAATGTACTGAATTGTAACTAGAACAAATAGACAACAGTAACTTTAGGGAAAATAATGCAGAGCTTAGTAAAATAATAGACGCCAGTCCTTTTTCAAACATTTCAAGTGTGAGTGAGTCATCTAATGGACATACTTGAAAGTTTACGATTCTCTCCGCCCCCCCCCCCCCGTTTTGTTTTACTTTGCAATGCTGTTTCCGCATGCTGTAACTAAGCATTTATTGCTCTGATCTATGTTTGAAATCATTCCTAGCCAAACATATATCATGTAGTAGAGGAGGTAAAAAATGTAGACTTCGTTAAAACAGATAATTTATGTCAAATTGATATTTTCTGGACTTAACCATTTCCAGGATATTGTTTGTTATCGGTTTGCATTTTAAAATACATATACTATTCTTAAGCAGGAAGTCATTCCTTTTGAAAAGAGTAGACTATTGCTTTAGTTTATTGCATTCTTTTTATACCAACTGGATCATCTGTTCCTTCTTATTTTTGAGATAGGCAACACTCCATACTCTGAAAGCAACAAGGTCGGAACTACCGTGCTTGTCGACCATTTGATAGCCATACAAATCAGCCTGCTCTTCAGGAAAATGGACCTTAGACCGTAGCAGAGTCCATTCCAACAGCGTGCGCTGCTAAGATCTATTTTCCCATGAAGAGCAGGCTAGATTTGCACGGCTATCAAATGGTCGACAAGCACGGTAGTTCCGACCTTGTTGCTTTCAGAGTGTGATGTGTTGCTTAGCTCCAAAAATAATAAGTAACAGGTGAACCACCTGGTATATAGAACAAAATGTGTAGTAAAATTAAGGTTTATCTGCATTGACAAGAAATAAAAAAAAGAAGCTTTGGTAGGAATAGGGAGTAACCAATGTCAGTGAGTGCTGCACATCAGATACTTTTAAAACCATAACCAACTTAACAACAAAGTGAATCAATAACAGCAGTGCAGTCTTGTTTTTATCATATCAAACGTTAATTTACCTGTCTTCAATAGTCCCTGAGAAAAAGGGTCCTTTATATAACAAAATCTCTCACAGAAAAAATGCTCAAAGTAAAAATGAAGAAGAAAAGCTCATATTTACAAAGGGGGATAAAATCACATCGCTTGGACACACGGAAACCGCCATATTTAGAACTGGTACTAATTTATAGAGCAAAAGCTCCCCTTAACTCTATAGCAGACAAACTTTAATGGCGGGTGCCAGGAGTGGCTGGTCAACGCAACATCCAAGCCAGCCCTCGCTCTGTTGTATAGTTAAACACGCTATGATACCACACTGTAAAGCTGGTGATACAACATTTATTTGCACAACAGGCAAGAGAATAATCTGATCATGAAGTGGTCAGCTATCAGTCGCCATTAAATGTTGTGCCTGCCATAAGTTAAAATTTACCTCTCAACTCCAAAGAGTGTAGGAGTTATGATTTTTTTCCCTATGAAGTGGTGCAGAATTCAAGTAAAAATGGCAGACGGAGTACCATTTTAAAAATATATTCAAAACATTAAGAATTGTTTCTAAAGTGATGAAATGTATAACATACTAAAGTTAAAACTCTATACGACCACACAAAAACAAAAAGTGTAATTTTTACTTTCTCTACTACGTATTTGTGATTTATTCGGTCTTTCTCGCCAGTCGGTTGTCTTATTTATGACGTGAGTACATTTAAGAGAGTTTTTTTTCACCAGCGCCTCTGTCGGGGACTGGCGAAAGATGAGTGGAAGGGGTAGATGTCAACAGTCTCGAAGTGACTTAGCAAAATGGTACTTGTATCTTTTCAGTATTTTCATTTGGAATTTCCTTAGCGTGGGTCTCATAAACTCGCAATTTCGGATTCGTAACTCAAATAACTGTATGGTTTTTGTAGCTTAGTGTATCTCGACTTTAATGGCACAACTATTCGATTAAAAAGAAGAAGATTGTTCATATTCTTCATAGCATTTAAATGAACATTGGCCTACAAAGAATAAATTGAGAAAACAACACACAAAAAGGAAAAGGCAAAAATGAAGAAAATCATTCATACAATGGGCAGTATCGCAACGAAAGACTCGTCCTCGTATCCTTCCAGTTTGGAAGTACAGGGTTCTTTATTTAAAACCTAACGGAACACACGACGTTTCGCCTCTCCCGCGATCTTGCTGGATTTCCCCACTACCGGCTGTCGTCCGCGCGGCTAGTTGATACTGGGCCTCTGAAAATCCACATCGCGTTCAAGAAATCCTTCATTATGATAGAAGAATTGGAGTTTAGCGTGCTCTTAGCTCTAGATTCATGATCGGTACAATATGTTCTACGAGCAGACTGTAAATGCAGATAGGTACTGAAATGACATTTTGACCCCATTTTATCATGAACTGACAGAAGAAAAATCTTATGGGCGCTTTCAACAATACTCTGCTACTGCACATACAGCAGAGGAGTCCATGAATAAAATTAGGGAAGTGTTTGAAGATAGAGTGATTAGTGCTGGTCCACTGGCCCTCTCGCTCCCCTGATCTGTGTGATCTTTACTTGTGGGGTGACCTGAAAGACAAAATTTACGAGACAAATCCTCATACATTCGAAGACTAAAACAAAATATTAGAAATGAAATCGGAAACATTACAATGGCTCAACTTAATTGTGTGTAGTCCGAGGTTCAATTTCGCACCACCCATTTGAGAAATGGGGCTCACTAAACTAATAATGACGTCATTCATTTAAACTGTCTGGCGGTAAAGGTCCAATAAATCTAGAGACCCGTTAGTAATTAGAGGAAGTATTTCATTCCACCCAAACATTCGATATCGAGATTTCACCAAAATGCATGGTTTCAGACTCCTTGGATTAAAAAAAGGTTTTCAGAAAAATTGTCTGCATGTTGTGTGTGCGTGCAGACACACAAAAGGCGCTTAAACGGCATAAAACTGAAAGTCGGTTAAATACTACCAAACTGGAGTGCAAGTGGAGCTTGTTTGAAGAATGCAAGACGAAGCGTTTCAAGAAAATCCCCTAACTCCAAACTAACCTTTACATGAAAAAATGATCTTACTTATTTTATTAAGAATGCCTTTAACGATAAACCAGAAGGGAGACAAAATCGTACAAAAAATTAGATCGCCTTAAAATACACAATTTATCTTAAATAGCGTTTTGTGGAGTTGGCTTCTTTCAGAGGTATTCCTTGTTATTTGTTTGAAATTTTCAATACTTCTATTTTTCTCAAATGGAAAGTCACTATTCGTTTATTTTTCCTCCTGGTCATGCAACGAAAACGGAATTTCTAAACCATCACATAGATACCAGCTCTTAAAAGATTTGACTATCGATTAAGCCTACCGTATCTATTCTCTTATTTGCATTGTGTTTACAAACATTATGTAATAAAACCGTTTCTACAGATGTCTGTCTCGATTAACATGAAATATATACAAGAATAGGCATTTGTAAGAATAGTTTATGCAAGAGCGAGTAGAGAAAGACACGTGAGTATCTATTACATATAGTTTCGCTATTTATTCTTCCCATGGGAACTGTGACTACGAAGATAGTGATTCGGCCAACCAGTTTCGTATTACTGAGCACACTACAATTTAACTTTATTGCTGAGTGAATGTACAGTCATCAAATAAAGTTTCATTACTTCAGCCAAGCAATGGCCCGACAAACTCTCACAGATTAATGTCCATTTCAAATGTCCAATGCCGTATCACAATTGCTTGAAAGAGCTGAAGCAAATAGCGGAGGGTTTGAAAAACTGGAAGATGGACAAATAGAAGCCAGGTCTGCATTTGACTTGGTCTCAAAGGAAGCGCTGCTAATCAACAAATGGGCAATCCGCTTCAGGAAGCAATGGGCAAACATTGACACTGTACCGCCAGATGTTATCCCTCTTCATTACGTGTGTCCTATAGTGCATTTCATTTGCAACCCCTCTCCCAATGATACAACAGTTCAAACAACTCGTCGACTTGGCAAGGGTGTGAGGGATCCCTTCTGACAAAAACACCACACTACCTCTAATAAACGTCTGTATTTTGTACTGGCAGTTTGTATGTTAAAAGCAATTATCAGCGCCCGTATCGTCCTTTTTACTTTGTCTACTGGTAAGTAGGGGAAGTATTGTATTCCACCCAAAAATTCGATGTCAAGATTTCACCGGAAATATGTTTTGAGGCCCCCTGAATCCAAAAAAAGCATTTTTAGAAAAAGGTCTGTGTGTGTCTGTGTGTCTGTCAGTCTGTGGACAGCGTAACTCAAAAACGAAAAGTCGGTTAAAAGCCAAACTTGGTATTTAAGTTTAATGTCTTTCAAGGATGCGACACGAAGATTTTGAAGAAAATAGCCCCACCCTACACTACCATTTACATGGAAGATTTTTCGAAAATTTTGATTTTCTTGAAAATGGCTCTAACGATTTTGATTAAAATGTCATATGTTTGAGATATTTTTATGACAAACGAAATGTACATCTTGAATTTTCTGGCTATAGCCCCTGTAGTCGTATTTACTTTGGACGACTTTTGCATAACTGGTAAACCGTTAGAGATAGACCAAATTATACTATACAAAAAATGTAGATCTTGCTAAAATACACAATTTATGCCTGAATAAATTTTCTTGTAGGGTGAACCATTTCGGATATATTCCTTGTTATGTGTGTGAGTTTCGGAAAACTTAGAACTTTAGCGAAATGCAACAACGTTGTTCATTTTTTTATATGTTAATCGTGCAAAGAGAACGGAATCTCAAAGGTCAAAAAGATTTGACTGTCGCACAAAGCCTTCTGTATTCTAATATTCCCCTTGCACCTACAAGGACATAAGCAGTAAGATAATTTGTACGAATGTTTATCTTAACTAACATGGAGATATAGGAATAAGAGTTTGTTAGAATGGTTAGTACAAGAGTAGAGAAAGTCATGTGAGTGCAACACATCAGATTTTTAAAATAAAACTCTAGGGTGTTGCATTCATATGACTTTTTCTACCTTCCATATTTTATTAGCGTGTATTCAAACTACTCTTACGAAAATTTATTTTTCCATTTACTTCATTTTAATCGAGATAAATCCTTACAGGAATGACTACATCACAGATTTAGATACAAAGGTAATAGCGATAGTCAAATGTTCAAGAATTGCACGCTGTATAGTGGTGTTAAAAATTCATAGTGCTTCCATACAATAGCGAGTAACAGCTGAATATCGAAGGAGCTTTAAAACAATGGCGAAGTGTTCAACAATTCGAACTATTAACCCTAGTATTACCAAGGGGAGGGGACTTACCTTATGCACACCTTTTGTAATTGTTTTAAATTCTGCCTTCAATTTTTTGATTAAAGACATTCACTTAGTAGTTGTTAACACTGTTTCTGCTAGTGAATTACGTAATTGTTTCAAAGTTTACATTGTTGATCTTTTTGAGAAACAATGAAATGTCAAGGTGGTTATAAAGTACTGCCCCGTCGATACAGTGTGATTCATGTAAAAAAATAAAAGAAGGAATAGTTAATGTTAGTACATGACAAGATATAATACTCAATTTTAGAATAAATTTGTTTCAAAAATTGCTCAGACAGTTTGTTACTAGCGGTGGTCAAAAACTTGGTAATCTAAGTTATGGAATAAGGCTTGGTAATGCTAGGGTTGATTAATAACCGATATTTTGAAAGCAGCGTATAGCATAAAAACGTTATTTGGAATAAATTGCGTTTTAAAGAAATCCACATCTTTTTCGTATATCATTTGATGTTTACCGGTTATACAATATTACACATTTCTTCCGAATAAAGAGTACTTCACACACTATTGCCATAAAATTCTTCATTATATGCTATTTTCATCAAGCCATTTTTGAGAAAACAAAAAGTTTCGAAGAATATTTAATGTATAGGGTAATTTGAGGGGATAGATTTTCTTGAAAATTTTAGGCCATATCTTTGAAGATATTAAAATTAAATACCAAGTTTGCAACTTAACCAACTTTTCATTTTTGAGCTATACTGTTCACAGATACACACATGCACACATAAACACACACACACACACACACCCACACACACACACACACACACACACTTTTAATTTGGATTCAGGAGCTCTCCAAACGTGTATTTCCGGCAAAATCTCGGTATAGAACTCTTGGCCTGAATGCAATAGTTCCTCCACTTATAGGTAAGCAACAGAGAAAGTAAAAATGGCCAATAATTAATTATAGAACAAATTATTGTAATAAAAGTCACTTAATTTATTGAGGTGAACCAGAATGACTGAACCAGAATGAACCATTTACAATTCTGAGGTTGGCCACCTTGCGCTCTATAAGGAATAGTGTGGAAATATTTTCCTAATAAAAATTTAATAAGAGGACCCTTTCTCCAATACTATTTGGAATTCTTTGTGTTTGGTGTTTTGCAATTAATTTAACCCTTTGGGCCACATATGTTATTGTGGACTGGTAATTGTAAAGAAATTCGAGTGAATATTATTTATCTATAGTAAGTAGTGGAATTTTCTCCCCATCCACAAATTTGATATCATATCTTATTGTAAATACACGTTTTAAGTTCCACGGAATAAAAACGTTAGAAAAAGTCCGCGCGCGTGTGTATTTCTCAAAAACATAACCCAAAAAACTAAAACTTTATTGAACACTAAACTTTATATTTAAATTGAGCGTTTTCCTGGGATGAGACACGAAGATTTTTAAGAAAATACTCCGCTAAAAATACCCTTTACATAGAAAAAATTGTCGCTAATTTTTATTTTCTTAAAAATGGCACTAAGGAGTTTTTTGAAATGCCATATTTTAAGATATTTTCACGACAAAATGTATATCTTTAATTTTCTGGGAATAGCCTCTAAAGTCCTCTTAATTCTGCATGGCTTTTGCATAACTGGCAAACTTACTGTTACTGCACAAAAACCATAGATCTCGTTAAAACGCACAATTTGCATCATATTAAATTTTTGTGACGTAAGCCATTTCAGAAATATGTTTGCTACTGATCTGAATTTTGAAACAAGTGAGGCTTTTTTTCAAGTGGTAAGTCACTGTTTTTTATCATGGTTGAGTAGAGAGCATGCCATTTCAAAGCCATCATATACTGTCATAACTGTTTCTAAAAAAATTGACTGGCTTTAGCCTTCTGAATTCTTACTATAGTCACCACTAAATGTTAGGCGCAATGTAAGTTTATCAATTAGACATTAAAATAAGCTTCTGTGAGAATATTTTATATGAGAGTGAGTAGAGTAAGTCAGGTGAATGCAACACAAGAGATTTATTGTTATTATTGTTGCTGTCAACATCTGTAAAATACCTTGGATTGCACTTAGATGAAAACTTAACATGGAAACACCCTATTACGAGAAAAAGAAAAGAAGCAGGACTAAAATTCCAGCAGTTATAATGGATACTGAACAATCTCATCTGCCTCTCTATAACAAAATAGTAATAATTCTACATGAGTCTTCCGGGCTGATTTGCCGTGGTCTGCTGGAGTAACTTGGTCCAGACGTTTCGTCCACTACTGCGGTGGACATCATCAGTGGCGTGGTCGAAGTCTTCTTGGTGAAGGTACACAAGGCAAATCAGCCCGGAAGACTCATGTAGAATTTCAAACACCGGCCGTGAAAGCCTACGCCTACTCAAAATAGTAATATACAAGACCATCATTAGACTTGCATGGACTTAATGGTACTGAACTTTGGGGAGGTGCCAGTAACTCCAATATTGACATACTACGAAGCTATGAATCCAAAACTCTTCGTTGGCTGTCAAAAGCACCATGGTACGCCATGGTACATACATAACGATCTACATATTCAAACAATAAAAGAAGAAACCACGTATCAGCAGCGCTTAAGTAACCATCCAAACGTCAATCTAACTAGACAACAGTACTATGGTTGACCATCTACAGCGCTGTAACATTTTGGACTTGCCATTCCGATTTAGCTACCTTTAGTGTTCCAGTCATTACTTGTAACACATTTACTGAATGTTATGATAAGAACAGATTCTAAATTTGCAGTCAATGTAATAAAAAAAATCTGATGAGTTGCACTCACATGACTTTCTCTACTCTTGTACTAACCATTCTCACAAACTCTTATTCTTATATCTTCTTCGTGTTGGTTAAGATAAACATTTGTACAACTTATCTTATTGCTTATTTCCTTGTAGGAGCAAGGGGAATGTTAGAATACAGTAGGCTTTGTGCGATAGTCAAACCTTTTAAAGCTTTGAGATTCTGTTGTCTTTGCATACTTAACATATAAAAAAATGAACAACGATGATCCATTTCACGAAAGTTCTAAGCTTTCCGAAACTCAAACACATAACAAGGAATATCTCCGAAATGGTTTAACCTACAAGAAAATTTATTGAGACATAAATTGTGTATTTTAGCAAGATCTACATTTTTTGTAGAGTATGATTTGGTCTATCTCTAATGGTTTACGAGTTATGCAAAAGTCGTCCAGAGTAAATACGACTACAGGGGCTATAGCCAGAAAATTCAAGATATACATTTCATTTGTCATCAAAATATCTCAAACATATAACATTTTAATCAAAATCGTTAGAGCCATTTTCAAGAAAACCAAAATTTTCGAAAAAGTTTCCATGTAAAGGGTAGTTTAGGGTGAGGCTATTTTCTTCAAAATCTTCGTGTCGCATCCTTGAAAGACATTAAACTTAAATACCAACTTTGGTTTTTAATCGACTTTTCGTTTTTGAGTTATGCTGTCCACAGACTGACAGACACACAGACTGACAGACTGACACACAGACTGACACACAGACACACACACACACACGGACCTTTTTCTAAAAATGCTTTTTTTTGGATTCAGGGGGCCTCGAAACATATATTTCCGGTGAAATCTCGACATCGAATTTTTGGGTGGAATACAATACTTCCCCTACTTACCAGTAGAGAAAGAAATTATTGTTGCTTTTGTCATAAGAACAATAGGAATTTTTCGATGAAGAAGCAGTATTGTTGACAAATTTGTAATGCATGAATGAACGGTGAAATTGAATGTGAGTGAGCGAGCGATGTGACATGAAACTGTGTGCACTGCGATTTTGCTTGATGGGTGACGAAACTTCTCTCTCACGCGCTGAACATGTGTAGAACACTTGCAAGGTTTCGCAGGCATATCGCTTTCCCCTAGTGTTGCGGCGCGTAAAGGAGACCTACTGTCAACAATTGCACCACTTTAATGGCCCTCACACGTCCAACTTAAGTACATCTCTGATAGCAAAGTGGCTAATGGAATATTGGCGAAGTATTCACATGTTCAACAACTGGGGAGAACTTGGGCGAATTCCGGAGGAACAAGAACAACAAAGTTAACCCTAGAACACCAACGCCTTTTTACCTATACTAAATACTAACGATTAATTTAGGTATGGATTTTTAATTGGATTGTATTTACAGGTTCTCCCAAAAGTTTAAGGACACCCATTGATATCTTGAAATCTTATCTTCGAAGAGCACGTAACATTGTATATCATTATAAATTTATAACATATCGCTTCAAACATACATTGTAGATCATTTTATACTTCATTGAGTCTCCTTTTTGTTTCAAACACAGTTTTACTCTTTTAGGTACAATATTCCTACACTCTTGCACGGTTGTAGGTATTATTCCAAGATTCAGATACCTCTCGAAGTTCTCGGCGGTTTTTCGCCTGGGGGCAGCTACTCCTCTACCGTCCGATCTCATATGAACGTAACTGCCATAGTTGTATCCTCCTGGGGCGATGCAGCCCTTGGCCTACCACTTCACTCCAAGTCTGAAAATTTGTCGCTATATTCTTGTATTGTCTGTGCCACAAACATTTTGAATTGCAATATCTTTATAGCTTGCTGCAATTATGCATTCCAATCACTTGCTATTTAATATCCTTATTCAAAATTTTCACCCATTTTTACTTAAGAATCTCTTTTCACAATAGAACAAAATGGAAGCTACAGCAAACTGAACGTCATGGCATCATAACAAGATCAACACAACAGCACTCAGTGGTGCAATTTGCAGTGCACACGACACATTATGAAAAGACATCACTTCGACTTCGCTAGTTTATTCATTGTGGGATTGAATTCATTGCCATGTAGTACTAATTTAAACTCTTTTTCTCCAATTTCTTTTAAAGCTATAAACATTATGTCATTTGTTGATAAACAACATATGATAACAATGTCATATTTATAAATATTCCTCCCATGCGTGTCTTTCCCTTCAGAGAAAAATAAAATTCATGCCCCATATTTTTTTCATGGTCACATCTCCACTAAGGCTTAAAAATGAGATTTTTTCGGTTTTTCTATAACTGAAAAGATCATAACTCTTCTAAACGTAATGACTTTTATATAGTTTTTTTTAATGTACCTTTCAATAAGATAATTTTTTGACGAAACAAGGCCGCTGCACAAAATAGTTCAAGGACAGAGTGCATTTCGGTGAAATATACGGCTGTCCTTAAACTTTTGGTAGGTACTGTATTACATATCATAATTAAAAGTTTATTATTGGTTTTAAGTGTTTAATACAAGAATGTGCATTGTACAAAAGCAGTTTACAAACAATGCTACATATGTTTATATTATAAAATATATAATTTATTAGTAGTTGACATCAGGTTGTATATATGAGTAAACTAGACACGGCAGCATAATGGACAATCAACACACACACGCACGCACGCACGCGCACACACACACACACTCTCTCTCTCTCTCTCTCTGTGTGTCTTTTTCTGATGTTTGCCGCATATTAGCTTGTTACAAGCTGCACAGTTAACATTTTATGCGTTTTCTGGAGTAGTAGCAATAAGGACATTACTTCCTTGGGTCATGATGCAGAAGAGGTCATCTTCATCCAATGTTCCGGTACACTATTAGTTATCATGAGACCGTCATGCCTTCTGTCATGCATTCCGCCTACTTAGAGGTGCTAACCAACATGGAAACATACTACACCTAATAAGTAAAATTAAGTGTTCGCAAACAAGGCAAATATTTATTTATTATGTAATGTTATTCATTACACTGTCCTCAATTACAAGTAAAAATATCTGCACCTACCTATATATTCCTAACTTCCTGTATACTTATATACGTCACTGAGATCTGGTAGAAACATGATGATAGAGGCTAGGAAATCTTCGAGAAAATGCCCTCATTAGTAAATTCATCATTTTTCCATGTAAAGAGTAATTAAGTGTGTTTTTTTTATTATTATTAATGCATAATTTTTGTACATAGTACTACAATTGTGCTACATAGGTTAATCTAGTATTGCCATGAAGCGTGTTCTGAGGGTTACATCCATTGATGTTCCTCAATCAATCAATAGATCTGTGTGTCTTTTCCTCTTGAGACGGCGCTGTGGTTGTTCTGGTGGCATGTTTTGTGGTATTTGTTTCATCAAGACGTTCGGGTGATTTGCTAACGTTGTATATATATTTCTATAGGAAGAGTGGAGAACTGTGGTTACTTTAGGTAAATTTAGATCTAAGTGGAGATTTTCATGTCTTATGTACCAGGGTGCGCTGGTGAATTAAGTGTGGTGGGTAGTTAGAGGTGTTTCTTTTTCTCATCCTTTAAGAGTATTGGTACTTATAGGACTTTTCTATTTTTGATTGCTACTCTCATATCCTACATTTTCCTAAACCTCCTTTTTATAGAAAAAGGGTTCTGTGGAGCTGGAAACGTGTATTTCTGATGAAATTCCGGTATGAAATTTTTCAGTGGAATGCAATTCTATTCTGTTTCTTTCTATTAAAGATATTCCAAAGCTTGTTGTACTGTTTAAGTTTGGTAATATAGTTTAATTGTGACTTAGTTGTTCTCATGACACAAAAACGGTAGCACTCTCTTGACCTTATCCACTTTAGACTTTACAGGAGGTCGAAACTACTAGAGGGCTCTTGTACGTTTCCCTCCCTGTCTCGTATTGTTCAGGAACATACTTGAGCACGCCAACAGCTCTGGTTTCGAGACTCTTCAATAACAGCGTTTTGCTGTGCGTTTACAGTCTGTTTCTAAATATTCGCTTTGTTAGAATAGCAACATCTCAAACTACTGCGTAAAACAAGCACCGCCAATGTATACATCACAGCCCAGCAAATTGGTCCACCCTAAAATGATTCTGGAAGTATTTTCGGATCATTTGTTGTCTTCCAAGGGGGTGAGAGACGTTGGAGCTGTTAGCCGGGTGTGTTCTGTAAAACGTAGGGTTGGAACACATGTTAAGCACGATTTCAATGTGCTTCATAATAAGCCAGGAACAGGAATCAGAACGAGAACAGAAAGGTACAAATATAGCGGCACCACAGTCGACATTTCAGACTCAGCGATAGGGAGACTTCGGCCGCACCACAGAAGATGTCCACCACACTTGTGGGCAAACGTCTAGAACGTCTATCTCCAGGAGACCACAGCATAAAGCCTGGAAATAACTTCCACTTATAGGCAGTGACTGCGGGCGTGAAATTCTGTTCCCTAATCTTGTATTGGATTGTTTAATTTTAAGCTGTACCTTCCTTCCTCCCTTCTTGTGATATATCTTATACCTATGATCATGATACAGATAATATAATTAATATATATTCAAGAATGTTAGGCACGATCCGTAGAAAATTGCACTATTGTAGAAAAGAAACCCAATTAAAGCTTTATAAAGTTATGGCGGTGCCTAGTTTAACATATTATGGCTGTGAATCATGGGTAATACGACAGAATGATAGAAGGAAAATTCAGACAGCTGAGATGAAATTTCTGTGGGGGTGAAAGAAAGCAGTAAAATGGAACATATACGAAAAGAACTCAATATATTCCCAATACAAGAGAACATCAATGAATATAGGAGCAACTGGTACAAACATATAAACAGAATGGATGATGGCACGATACCAAAGTTGACCATTAATTGTTATCCCCGAGAACAGTATAAGTACCTATTGAAAAATCTGATGTGTTGCACTCACATGACTTTCTCTACTGTTGTACTAACCATTCTTACAAACTCTTATTCCTATATCTTCTTCGTGTTAGCTAAGACAAACATTTGTACAAATTATCTTATTGCTTATTTCCTTGTAGGTGCAAGGGCGATATTAGAATACAGTAGGCTTTGTGCGATAGTCAAATCTTTTAAAGCTTTGAGATTCTGTTCTCTTTGCACACTTAACATATAAAAAAAAGAACAACGATTACCCATTTCACGAAAGTTCTAAGTTTTCACACACATAACAAGGAATATCTCCGAAATGGTTCACCCTAAAAGAAAATTTATTGAGACATAAATTGTGTATTTTAGCAAGGTCTACGTTTTTTGTACTGTATGATTTGTTCTATCTCTAACGGTTTACCAGTTATGCAAAAGTCGTCCAAAGTAAATACGACTACAGGGGCTATAGCCAGAAAATTCAAGATATACATTTCATTTGTCATCAAAATATCTCAAACATATGACATTTTAATCAAAATCGTTATAGCCATTTTCAAGAAAATCAAAATTTTCGAAACATTTTCCATGTAAATGGTAGTTTAGGGTGGGGCTATTTTCTTCAAAATCTTCGTGTCGCATCCTTGAAAGACATTAAACTTAAATACTAACTTTGGTTTTTAACCGAGTTTTCATTTTTGAGTTATGCTGTCCACAGACTGACAGACTGACACACAGACACACACACACGGACCTTTTTCTAAAAATGATTTTTTTGGATTCAGTGGGCTTCAAAACATATATTTTCGGTGAAATCCCGACACCGAATTTTTGGGTGGAATACAATACTTCCCCTACTTACCAGTAGAGAAAGTAAAACTTCAAACTAGCAACAAGAAATATCTCTGAAATGATCAGTGCTACAAACATTATTTGACATAAGTTATTTGACTGCTCGAGATCTACCTTTTGTGCTGTAAGATCTTTTGTCTATCTCTTACCTTTTGCCAGCTATGCAAAAGTCACCCAGAATGAAGAGGGCTCTACAAAGTATTTGCAGAAAATTAGAAATATACATTTCACTTTGACATGGAAATATCTCAAACGCATGGCATTTTATTCAATAGAGTTTAAGATAATTTTGAGAAAATCAACATTTTCTTTCAATTTTTCCATGCGAAAGGTAGTATGGAGCGAGGGATCTTCTTGAAAATATTCTTGTCGCACCCTTAAAAGAAGCAGATCTTAAACACCAAGTTTGGTATTTACCGACTTTTCGCTTGTAATTATGTTCAGGAACAGCCACACTCTAAAATTGCTCGTTTTATTCAGGGGTTCTTAAAACATATTTTCGGTGAAATCTTGGTATCCAATTTTTGAGTGAAATACAATTTTTCCTTTATTTACTGTAAGTAGTAGTAGAGAAACTAAAAAGGCAGCTAGTGCATTTCAAAATTATAATCGGGTATTTTATTACACACATTTTGAAGTGCGTCGTGGAAAATTGTACGGTTTCTACACCCACATTTTTTCGTGAGAGAAGATTTTGAAAATGGGATGATAGAGGAAAGCCAAATCTCAGAAAAATGGCTTTAAAATTTGTCATGGAAAGTTATTTACCTGGTGCAGCGCTTATAAATTACATTGAAAATATGCGTTGTGTTAATTCTGAGGGGATACTATTTTGTAGATATGGACTTTAAAGTATGGTACATATTTTGGGTTAAAACACTATTTTTTTAAAAGAAAAACGTCAAAATTGTAGGTACCTCAGTTCTCCTTTAAAACTTTAAATCTGACTACTAAGTTATCAGAAATATTTAGAATATTTATTTTATGTTTTTAATCATGTCTAGATGGAAAATACAATAGCGTTATGTGAGTTGTAAGCTCTAGGCTTCAAAGGACACCCAGGACTGAAGTCATCCAAAGTAGAAAAATCTGATGTGTTGCACTCACATGACTTTCTCTATTCTTGTACTACCCATTCTAACAAACTCTTATTCCTATATCTCCATGTTAGTTAAGATAAAATTCGTACAAATTATCTTATGTCCTTGTAGGTGAAAGGGGAATATTAGAATACAGAAGGCTTTGTGCGACAGTCAAATCTTTTTGACCTTTGAGATTCCGTTCTCTTTGCACAATTACATATAAAAAAATGAACAACGTTGTTGCATTTCGCTTAAGTTCTAAGTTTTCCGAAACTCACACACATAACAAGGAATATCTCCGAAATGGTTCACCCTACAAGAAAATTTATCGGGACATAAATTGTGTATTTTACCAAGATCTACATTTTTTGTATAGTATGATTTGGTCTATCTCTAACGGTTTACCAGTTATGCAAAAGTCGTCCACAGTAAATACGACTACAGGGGCTATAGCCAGAAAATTCAAGATATACATTTCATTTGTCATCAAAATATCTCAAACATATGACATTTTAATCAAAATCGTTAGAGCCATTTTCAAGAAAATCAAAATTTTCGAAAAATTTTCCATGTAAAGGGTAGTTTAGGGTGGGACTATTTTGTTCAAAATCTTCGTGTCGCATCCTTGAAAGACATTAAACTTAAATACCAACTTTGGTTTCTAACCGAGTTTTCGTTTTTGAGTTATGCTGTCCACAGACTGACAGACACACAGACACACAGACTGACACACAGACACACAGACACACACACGGACCTTTTTCTAAAAATGGTTTGTTTTTTTTTGGATTCGGGGGCCTCAAAACATATATTTCCGGCGAAATCTCGACATCGAATTTTTGGGTGGAATACAATACTTCCCTTACCAGTAGAGAGAGTATAAATGGTATAGGGCATGATGAGAAATTATTTTGTAGCTTATTGATTACTGTCATGTAGACCAAAGTATTTGTACTAGCACCACTTTTTCTACGACTCTGATGTAGAAGAGGTAACACTTTACCGATGCGGTCTGTTACAGCGACATGGGTCGGCGGAGGCTACATCAATGGTACTGCAGAGGCGATCTACACATCGGGACTGGTCTGGTGCCAGGCCCCCTTCGGATATGCCCTTAGTCTTGTATTTGGTGAGTACTTTCACTTTAGTATCATAACCCTAGCTTCAAAAAGTTCCCGAAATTGCTTAATAACACTGAAACCAGTTAGCATAATGTAAATTACACAGTTCCTTCAAAATAATTTCTTCCCACTGAGACACACTGCTGCCAGGGGGGTAAAGTGTGTGGAAGCATTGCTAGAAGCCATTTTGCAAAACAAGTCGTAGTGGTCATATCACACTTACACTAACTTTATAAGTGTCTGCGAATCTTCGCCCTTCCAGATGAGTTTTTAGCCGCAGAAAGATCTCTGTAGTCTGTCCGTGACCTGTAGCCTCCTGTGAGTTTTTTACTTCATCCCTTCCTCCTGAAGGGTAATAGGACAACGAATCTACAATGTTCCTCTCCCATAGAATGTGGCTGTAAGAAATGTGGCTAACATCAACAAGTGTAGTATTTTCTGAGAAACATTACAGCTAGTTTCAAAATATCAACAAGGATTAGGTCTTTTAGAAAATATAGCTATCGTGCTAGCAATGCTGGGATACTAACGTTGTGTGATCAGCCACTCGTAAGGAGAACACAGTAGTTAATGTAGATAGTAAATCTATGTATGACATTGTGAGCTGACATGTGATACTATCTCCCCCTTTCCCTTCAGAGAGCAGAACACCCCTCAGACTTTTTCTCGTCAGAGGCCACAGTATATAAGCCGCAGTGCACTAGGTGTCCCCCTTGATTATATAACCTATAAGGTCTAACAGATACAGTGATTTCGTTGGATATCCTTTTTGTACAGATATACACAATCAAGCATGCTAAATTGTTAGTGAGAGACAATCACGATTGTTTGAAAGTTGATTTTTGATCCCATTTTATTGGTCGAGAGTCTGTATAAACCATTTGGTTAAACACCTGATAATCTGTGAGGGAGGTTTGATTTGACCGCCTGTGTATCGTAACACGAGCATGTTTATGCATTTACAGGAGGGATATTCTTCGCCAATAAGATGCGACAACAAGGTTACGTCACCATGCTGGACCCTCTTCAGGACTCGTTTGGTTCACGCATGGGCGGCCTACTCTTCCTGCCAGCATTATGTGGCGAGGTGTTCTGGGCCGCTGGCATCCTCGCTGCTCTGGGTACGTATGCAACTTATGCGACTGTCATGTCTACTATAATCTTCGCAAAAGTTAAAGGCATATGGAGGCGGGCCATAGTGCATGCTCCAGCAAATCCTAAACTTGCCCCTCCTACCAGCGCTGCCGAATGTGGTACAGGCATCTCACGCGCCTTATGTACAGACCGTCTGCCGGTACACGCACTACGCTTGGCAACAGCGCTCTGCTTGAGCATTGGCCAGCGTTCACATGCCTTCAACTTTTGCGAGCGGTATAGCCACTCTCTGTCGTGCAATACAAACTACTCCTTTATCGCTTATCATAGTACATTCCAAGAGAACAGTCAAACTTACATTTTCATAAACATACAAATTCAAATATATTACGTAACAGAGCTAATCCATCAGAAATGCATGGAAACTCTTATTAACAAATACACAAGATTCCACTGGCTAAAACTTGCCTTTTGGTATGACGAAAACACGTGTATCTATAATGATCTTGCATTGCACAGGGCTTGTACACCGTTATTCAAAGGCGTACATAAGCCAATCAAAGGAAAGGGGACGGAAACGAAGCACGGACGATTAAATTAATTTAAATTGTGTGTGTATGTATGTATGTATGTATGTGTGTGTGTGTGTGTGTGTGTGTGTGTGTGCGTGTGTGTGTGTGCGCGCGCGCAACAGAAATTCGGAAACAGAAAAGATTGACTCGACTCCGTCTCGTCTTTTTAAAATATTCCTCTATTCTGTAATAATGTATTTCCCATTCTCATATGGCTGCATATCTACTAATTTCAGTTGGAGATTATTTTCAAGATTGATAAGTTAAGCGTTTTATTTCAGGTGCGACGTTGAGCGTAATTATCGACATGGACCATCGTACCAGCGTCATCCTAAGCTCCTGTATAGCCGTCTTCTATACCCTGTTCGGAGGATTATACAGCGTCGCCTACACCGATGTCATTCAGCTGTTTTGTATATTCATCGGTCTGGTAAGTAACACTTTACTTTCTAGTATTGCACGAATCAAATACAAACCGGAATTTCACTCTAGCGACTCCGATAGCGAGCGAAGTAAATGGATATTGGAATTTCTCTGCTACCGAACGTGTGCAACAAGCCGTATTTTGCGCCAGTGCAACAATGGTGCACTTGGGAGAGCCGAAAGATCTCAGCAGTACTGAATGGCGCGCGCACGCACGCACGCACACACACACACATTCAGATCAACGTGCACTCCCGCGAATGGATCTGGGACTCCTGGAATCTTTGAGACCACAACCAAGTACATTTGTGCAGCGTTGGTTTTATTAATAAAGACTACACCCAGATCCCTCAGAGCAACAGATAACACTTGTGTTCAAGACAGCCCTCACCCACTCCTGTTTTGTAGTAGTTCTTATAGCTTTACTAACGGGGTGCTAATGCGGAACCAGGGTAGCTCCTTCTCAACCCTTTGCAATTCTCTTCTAAAAAAGAAAAATAGTGAACATGAGGTAAGTGCAGACATCTGCTGTGCTGCGCATTATCAACTTTCTCACCAAAAAAGGCATAAAACCAACCGACATTTTTAGAAGGTTCCATGCACAGTTCAGGGCAGAAACACTTCCCTCATACCTATGTGCATGATTGACATAAAACGCTTGTGTCAGGAAGATAAGCTGTAGAGAACGAATCTCACTAACGACGGCTGTTTATGACCTTACTGAAGTGGATGGAGACAAACATTTCAGAGAGATTATTTTCATCATTCACGATGACCTGCAGTATCAGAGAGCGTCTGCCAGGCGGGTTCCTTGTCTCTTTACTCAGGGTTAAAATGTTGATGAAGTCTGTCAACGCTCCTGGCTCATGAGTAGAAGGGGGGGGGGATTATTTGCACTGCTTGTGACTTACAACGAAACATGGGGTGACCACTATAGTCCTGAATGAAAAGCAGAGGGCATACAGTGGTAGAAGAAAGAAGAAACTGTATCTGTCAGACCCAAAAGAAGGTTATAAGTTGGAAAAGTACTTGCAAGCGTTCTTTTTGGGGGAGGATGCTGCAGAAGATTTCTAGACATTTTCTTAAACTCAGATTTATCATCCTGTGTCTATCATTTGTTTGGACCACTTATAGAAGAGCGGGTCGTGCGCTGTTCCTGTACTTTTTTTTGGAAAAGCAATGCAGGAACTGCTAATTCTTTGACAAAAGTGTCTTTTAACAGGAGATGATGTAGGGAACAATTCCGGTTTATATTTGGTTCACTTAATATAGGTGATAATTATTCTTTCCCTTCTATTTCTCACCTCCTGAGGTTTCTCTCAAAGGAAACTGAATGTTTTACAAGACAGACAACTTAATTTGGACATACAAGAATCCCAGTGATAGCCTTTATGCTTTTTACGTTCTCTTCTACTCACCTATAGTAAGTAAAGCATGTATTGTATTCCACCCAAGAATTCAATATAGACATTTGACCGAAAAACAGATTTATAACTCCGAATCCACCAAAATGCATTATTATCTCTGTGTCTGTCTTTGAACATCAAACTCAAAATGACACTTGGTATTTAAGTGCAACATCTTTCAACAATGTGACACGAAGATTTCAAAGAAAATCCTCCACCTCAAAATACCCTTTATATGAAAAATGTCGTTATTTTGATTTTCCCAAAACTTGCTCTAGCCATTTTGGATAAAATACCAAATATTTAAGATATTCCTCGCAACAAGAATACATTTAGCTTCTTATTATGATAGACGTGCGAGTAATCCAAGTTCACGTATTCTGTTTTTATATAATGATTCGCATTATTTATGATCATTTGGATCCACTATGCACATATCAAGGGATTTGGTTTGAGAAACAACTGATGCGGATATTACTCGTGGCACTGTAGGTAATCTTAACGTTGGCTTTTATTACTTCTTATTAAACACATATCCACATTAATAATTCCAGTCTCTGCGAGGAAAGGGGATGATTCCGGTTAAAGAAACATTCTCCGGCTCAATCGTTACCACAGAGGCAATGTACTGAGTCATGCCCCAAGGTAATGAAATAAAATCAATGATATAAACAATTATCAACGAAAGTTGCCATATTATTATGCTCTCTAAAATAAACAAATAACCTTTCTGCTTTTTAGTGTCCCTTTTTAAAAGTATTAAAATGTTATAACAGTTATCTGTAAAATCAACAGGGAAAGAGTATCTAGGAAAAAATTATTTTCCCTGTAAAACTATTATGTGCAATGATTTGATTTCCACCATGTAAATGTTTCAAGGCAAAGGAGACCTTATACACCTCCGAAGCACTTCAATGGCATCCCTTTTTTACTTTCTCTACTACGTATAGTAGGTAGAGGAAGTATTGTATTCCACCCAAAAACTTGATTTCGAGATTTCACCGCAAATATATGTTTGAGGCCCCCTGAATACAAAAAAGCATTTTTAGAAAAAGGTCCGTGTGTGTGTGTGTGTGTGTGTGTGTGTGTGTGTGTGTGTGTGTGTGTGTGTGTGTGTGTGCGCGCGTGTGCGTGCGTGCGTGTGCGTATGTGTCAGTCTCTGGACAGCATAACTCTAAAACGAAAAGTCTGTTAAAAACCAAAGTTGGTATTAAATTTAACATTTTTTAAGGATGCGACACGAAGATTTTCAAGAAAATTCCTCCACCCTAAACTACCCTTTACATGTAACATTTTTGGAAAATTTTGATTTACTCCAAAATCTCAATTTGGATTAAAATGTCATGTGTTTGATATACTTTTATGACAAATTAAATGTACCGTATATTTTGAATTTTCTGACTAAAGCCCATGCAGTTCTGTTTACTCAAGATGACGTTTGTATAACTGATAAACTGTAAGAGATAGACCAAATCCTACTGTACAAAAATGTAGATCGTGCTAAAACACGCAGTTTATGTCCAAATAATTCCTTTGTAGAGTGAACCATTTCGGAGATATTCCTTGTTATTTCTGTGAGTTTTGGAATACTTAAACTTTCATAAAATAGAAGATGGTTATTCATATGTTTTATATCTTAGCTGTGCAAAGAACGGAACTTGAAAGCTTTGAAATATTTGACTATCATTCAAAGCCTGTTGTATTTCCATATTCCCCTTGTGCCTACAAGGAAAGAAACAAGATTATTTCCGAAAATGTTTATCTCAACTAACACGAAGAAGATATAGGAATAAGAATTTGTAAGAATGATTAGTACAAGAGTAGAGAAAGTCATGTGAGTGCAACACATCAGATATTTTTCTTTATAGGACTAAACGTTACTCCCAGTAGTTTGATGTGTACAGTCACACGACTTTCTCTACTCACCCTTGTACAAGCTCTTCTTAAAACAGTTTGCTCTTCTATATATTACATTACAATCGAGGTAAAGGTTTGTATTACATATCCTCTTAATGGGAATACGAGAATACAGCAGACTTAAGCAATAGTGAACTATTTTAAGAGCAATGTGGCGTCTTTTAAGTTCCATTCTCTTTGAATGTCCAAGACATAAAAAGAAACGAATAACAACTTCCTGTTTGAGAAGTGTATAAATATTTGAAAATTCAAAGAAATAAGAATATCTCGAAAATGGTTATATTCACAAAAAGCAAAAATGATTTTACATAAACTGTTATTTAACGAGACCTGCATTTGTTGTAGTCAGATTTTGTCTACCTCTTACGGTTTACCAGTTATGCAAAGGTCATTCAGAATGAAAGGACCTTAGAGGCTATTACCAAAAAAATGCAGATATGCGTTTCATTTGTCATGAAAATGTCCTAAACATATGGTAAGTACTTCAATCAAAATTGTTAGAATCATTTTGAGAAAATTGGCATTTTTGCGAATTTTTCCTATTAAAGGGTAGTTTGGAATGGGGATTTTTAAAAAATCTCCCTTTTGCTTCCTTAAAAGGCGTTAAACTTTAGTATTTAACCATTTTCGTGTTTGATTTGTGCTGAGAAAAGGAAAAACAGATACACACTCATACATATGACGCGCATTGACCATTTTTCAAATACCTTTTTGGATTCTGGGACCTCAAAATGTGTATTTCCAGTGAAATCTTGGTATGAAATATTTTGATGGAATGCAATACCTTCTCTAGCTATTGTGTGCATGGTAGAGAAATTTAATAAGTAGGGAGCGGGGTTTTAGTAAGTAAACATAGAAATGAGATTAACAGCATGGAGTGCAGAGCCGGTAGGTAGTATGAGGGCTGTACTGCCTTCCACTCTACATGTTTACAAGAGCACAGCAAGGTCACCGGCCGGCGCTTCCACTTCCCGTTGTAGATGCACGGTTAACTTGATGGATTTCGTACTAAAACCCCACTCCCTGGTAATAAGGGAGGGCACTCGCATTCAAGATGCAGGCAGATCCTTCAATCATTCAGGTACTAACAGGTTTCGTCAGATTACTATAGCAGTAAGACGTGCATGCCATTCCAAGCTGAAATGTAAACGAGGAGCATGCTCTGCGAGTAGGCCCAAGAGTAGGGCGATTGCTTGATTCAGTTAGTGAACCAAGTACAAGAGGTATTATACCCGTCTTGAGCCTATAACACCTGCCGTGTAATTCTTACTCAGTTCCTCTCTAGGCAGAAGCAAGAGAGACGAGTTCTCTGATGTCACACAGCTATCAATTCCCTGGAACTGTATTAAACCTTTTACTCATCTTTAATTTATTTACTTTTACTTTCTCTACTACATACTTACAGTAAGTGCAGTAAGTAGAGGAAATATTTGTATTCTACCCAAAAATTTGATACCGAGACTTCACCACTGGACTGCGGAAAGATACGTAGCGTGCGCATTTAATATTTGATTGCACCATTAAGGTGAACTCTAGAATCGATGAGCAGTAAATTGATGTTTAAGGACAATGTCAATTGGAAGGTCAACTCTCCCACGTAAATTTTTCATCTGATTTGCATTATATAAGTTTTCTAGTTTACTTTGTCAACTATGTACTTACATTACGTAAAGGGAGTATTATATTCCACCCAAAACTTTCCATAAAAAATAAAAATAAAAATAAAAATCTGCATACTGGACTCCGGCACCTAATTTCTTATACCGGGGTCAATATTCCGATCTTTATTATTTTATTAAAAATACAAAACAAATATATACTTAAAAATTTACAGATTAGTAAAATAAAATAGAAAAATAATAATAAAGAAATCAAAATTAAAAAAAAATAAACTTTCGATACCGAGATTCCACCGAAAATATGCATTTTGAGGCTCCCTGAATCCAAAAATATTATTTTCAGAGAAAGGTGAGTATGTATGCATGCGCGCGTCTATATGTTTGAATACAATAACTCAAAAAGGAAAAGTCGGTTGAATACCAAACTTTTGTATTTACTTTCCCCATCGCTAAAGCATGCATCACAAATATTTTAAAAAATCCCCCCCCCCTCCCGTACCAAACTACCGTTTACATGAAAGATTTTTTCCAAAAGTTTTGATCTTCTCCAACAGGGCTATAGAGAATTTGATTAAATTACGATTGTGTTTAGAATATTTTTATGATAAACGTAATATTTTGATTTGTTCGCATTGAGAATTCATTTTTTCTTAATGTCTAATGAAATATGGAAAAGCAATTTTGATTTATTATTGCTTTTTACGTTTTTTGGTTCAAGTACTGCAAAAAGTAATTGGCTAACCACGAAGCGTAAGTTACTTATCAGATCTCGAATGCTTGGGAAAACTTGGACCTGCGGGTCTCATATTCCCAATATGCATTCTCGACCTAATAAATATTACTTACAGTTCTTAGTACGCAATATACCGTAAGATATACCTACAAAAAATCTTACCACACAAAAAATATTGATATCGTTAAAGCACATCATTTATGCTAAATGTTTGTGTATGTTTTTCTGTACGTGCCTCTATGTGTCTATGTGATTTCCGAGACAGTTCTTGTTATTGGTTTCAAATTTCTAAAACGTATACCTACTTCTCTCAAATGAGAAGTCGTAATGTTTTATGGTATTAGCCAAGTAAGATCGTGTAAAATTTAAACCATCATTATTAAAACCACAAAGCTATAATTTGTTAACTAAAATATCATATGATGTATCAAAAGTCTTTGAAAAATCAAAGAATTTGATGTGAACTGATTACTACTGTTTAGATGATTTTAGACCCTTATTATAAATGAGGTAACTGTATAAATCGTACTGTGCCCTGCTGAAAACTGAAACTGCCTATCAGACAGTAACAAGTGATTCTCAAAATAATGACATATCTGTTCAGTTCCAAATGACCTCGTTGTCGACGGGCCGTGAAACCCTACACACTCACTCTCTTCAGTTATTAACCTCTCAAAAATTTCCGACAGGTCAGGCAGGTCTGTAATTATTATATACCAACTTGTCGCCTATTTTGTAAATAAACATTTAACTGGCTAATTAAAACTCTTCTGGAAAATAATTAGTATCCATACATCAAGTAAAGATGTAAAAGGCTCACAAATATACTATTTGGCAAAGCGACGAGGCACATTGACCTTGGTTGTCGAGCGCTGTGATCACCGGTTATCTTGTTTACTACAACAGCGAAATATTAGTAACTTGGCGTAGTCAGTAATGTAATGCAAATGAATATCTCGCGCCTGCCGATATATGAGATGTTGATTGCATGTGAACAGAGTGTACATACACTGTCTCGCCGTGTATGTGTGATAAGCTCACGTAAACAACTCGGCATTTTCACATTCTTTCCCATACGCCTCATGGCTTTGTCAGGTAGTAAATAGCGATCTTGATAATACTGGCATTTAATCCTTACAAATCCATACACTTGCTTTTCTTCAATTTTACAATGGCAGAGTAAACATCATCAACCTTAACATAAGTAAGTGTATAAACACTATTAGGTGTAAAGCATGTCACACAGAGAAGGATAGAGAGGGCGACATAGTGAGAAAGAGAGAGGGAGAAGTATTGAGACAAAGCGAGAGGGTGGAGAGAAGAGCATTTTGAACGAGGAAAGAGGGAAAAATTAGAGAGAACAATATCCCCTTTATCTGCTGCAGATTTATAAACTTATTTCCGTGGCTATGCACTACTTTACTTTAGATTTTTACTATGGCAGACACAAAATTTAATGGCGGATGGCAGGGGGAGCTGGTAACACAAAATTCAATCATAGGCTTGCCAGGCCTTGCGGTGTTGTATAATTAAACATTCTATAAAGCAGGTGATATAAATATAATTTCTGCCCACAAGCCGTATTTGTACAACTGGAAAGAGATTAGTAGTGATCGGATATCAGCCGCCATTAAATTTTGTGTCTGACATAATCTCGCAAACTTTCAACTATACTCGATACGGATTGTGTAACGTAATATCCTTAATATCAAAATATCAGTATTTGTATGTTAGATGGTTAGTATTCATCCAGTCTATAATGTTACACGGCTCTTATGCTAGCCTTTAGTTCCCGAGGTCGTGGGTTCAAATTCAACGGAGGGTGATGGTTATTTTCGGACGTAAAAATCCTTAGAATACTTTCTTCGGAAGGAAAGTAAAGCTGGTGGACCCGTATTGTAGTCTAATAAAGATGCCTCTGAGCAAAATTAAGTGGTCTTTCACGCCCAATATAGAATGGGGCGCTGAGAACGAAAGCAATGAAAAAGCACCCATAAAAAGCTCGATTTAGTTTAAGTCTGCACAGCTCAAAATAACTTAACAACACTTGTAATGACAGACTAACATATTCAAACCTAATAAATCTAAACATGTCTACCTGTTTTATTCTAATTTATAGAAAGTCTGCAATATCTTTGGAGGGCGTTGATGTAATGACGTAATCATATTGTCATGAACGATCCAAACTTGGGCGTTAACTTTTTAAATGGATTGATGGCTGCACGCATGTAAAGACAGACAGGCAGACAAATGGATTTACACTGACTTTCCAACTGTCCAACTTTCTACTAAATAATTCAGTATTCGATGATCCATCACCATACCCTCCGTTGGGCGACAGCTGTTTTCCACGCACGCTGTTTCAATGAGCTAATGTAAGACCTAAACAGAGTAGGGGAATCCCCATAAACCGTATGCTGGGCAAGGCAGCTTCCGGTCATCCCTCCGATCGATGACCTAGTCACTTGGCTGCAGCAAAAGGAATATGACATATCCTGCGATAAGGCTTCCTTATAATCCTTGGATCAACGATACAAGCTATGATGCTGTTGTTTTATTATATAATATTCCAAAACTGCACCCTTTTTGGCAATAACCAATTATGTCAAAACGCCTTATTTTATTCAAATATATAATAAAAACTAGTTGTCAATATCACTTATTTAAATTAACAACTACCTATGCACAGTTAATGTCAATAATGTGACATTTCATAACCCACAGGAAAACTGCTTAACAATTATGGTTAAAATTCATTCATTATGATTGAATGAATAACATAAACACACATTTGTTTACAAATTAATAGTTTTGGAAGTTAATGATACACATTTCCTTCCTCTGAAATTTTAAAAGCAGAACTAAGTTTTAGTTTAGAGAAACATTTACAGGAAAATGTTTCTTTTCTTGAACATTTTGTCTCACAAATGACCTTAGTTTCTGCTACGAGTGTGCCAGCATTCTGGCAGCTTTCTGAAATCGGGAGCTACAAAACTTTCCCTCATCAAGCTAAACGTAATGGTTTTGCTATTATATGAAGTTTAGAATGCGTACAATTTTCAGTGCAGCAAATGAACAAAAACTATATGTAAAACAAATGGAAATTCCGTTTTTATAAATTCCTGAATAGTTAGTACTGCTTCTTCCCGATACCACAATAAGTACTTATTAAAGCAAAGGAAACCGTTTCGTAGTCTATACCAGATTTCTGGTCCATATTTTACAGTTCATAACGTCAATTATGAACAAAAACTGTCACAAAAGAGGTGATGTGTCATACTCGCATGGCATTTTCTACTCACTCATATACAAGCTATTCTTATCCTATTTACTTCATGCTAATCCAGATAGAGATTTGTAAAAATGATTTTGTTGCATATTTCCTTGTAGATACAATGGGGATAGGGGGATATAGTAGGCTTAAATGGTGCAATCAAATATTAAATGTGGACGCTATGCAGCCCAATGTCAGGGAGACCATGATTGTGATGTAGAACTGACCTGTCATAACACGATACATCAACTAGTACGATGCATTCAGTAGTAATCTTAAGTTGCAATGCCTTCCGTGTACATAGTTGTATTATCAAGATTACTTGCATCCAAGAACGCCTCGCCCGTACTTCCAACCTGGGGATAAGCATGCAGACTAAATAAGAACAAGGGGATTTGGTTCAAATTAATAGATTTCCACTAAGGTGAATCAGGTCATTGAGGAATCCTTCAACCTGGTGCCTTATGATAGAATAAAATTATGTCTTTATGATTAATGAGGAATGAATAAATCAGCGAAGAAACACATTTGGTTTTCTAAAGTTGTAATGCAATTTGTGTTAACCTAAACACTTAACAACATTGGCAAACCTCAGGATTTAACTAACTGTTAATTTTACGTATTGAATTACTAGTTGGATTCAAATGCCTTTTCAATAACTTCTAAATAGAAATATTAGTTATGTTGCATAGCTCTTTTCTTCTTGTTCCATATTCAAGGATTGAACTTCTTATAACCTGTTCCAACATAAGGGGGGGGGGGGGGAGTGATGTTTAAGGGCCCGTTGATAACTTGGTCATTAGAGCCCCGACATCAAAGGATTTTAATGAAATTATTGTTTACCCATCTTCTCTTTGGCCATCCTTTGGGAGAATAAACTATTGCTTGGCACGATGACCGTCATCAGGCATCCTTCTGTGACATTTATTCTGATATTTATGTTTTAATCTTTTCAAACACAGACTTGTTATGCTGTAATTCTCGTCTTATATCCTGGCTCCCCCGAAACTCAATCCAAAGAGTGATCTTAAGAACCACATTTCTGACGTTTCTATTCTCCGTCTCTTTCTCCGGCATCTTTTAAAAGCCAGGTTTACCTCCATAAAGCAGCATTGGTTTCGATACCACATAATGTAGCGGTGATTTTATACTAAGGCGGTAGCGAAACCAAAACTACAGTGAAACTTTGTGTAGATGTGTTTCGCAGTGTCTCTAGTATTCACGTTGATCATGTCACGTCGTACTTGTCAATTCTGTCGCGCAATGAGCACTTAAACATGCCCTAAACAATAGAGTCTCCCGCTAAATGTGAAGCGCGTGTCGCAATTCGATTTCTTTATGCGGAGGGGTGCAATGCAGAAGCAATTCGTCGACGAATGAGTAATGTGTACGGTGAAACTTTCATGACTGACTGCAACGTTCGGCAATGGCGCAAGAATTTGTAGCAGGAGGTTCATGATGCAAGCGGTAAAGGAAGAAAGCGAACGTCAACCAACGATCTTGTTCACTGAGTGGATCAGGCGCTTCCAGAAGTTTACGATTCCTGTGTTGAGTGTTTCCCAAAATTTCAAAGTGAGCTCTGTATAGAATCATGACCGAAGTTTTTCATTGTATTTATAATACGTACGTACCCCTTTTACAGAAATCTGTGCTTGTGTCTGTCTAATCTGAAGTATTTAATGTGAAGTTTTATTCTTTATATACCTACGGGATGTTAGTGATATAATTGTAAATATTTTGATAAATGGTGTCTTAATATGTATCCACTTCGTTGTGTTGTTTTTACTCTTCGTCTAATAGTTTTCCCACAAACCAATCACAGCTTACTACCACATGTTTTTTGCATGGTCATAACTGCTCCACGAAATGAACATCTGTTGTATAGACTATCCGTTTTGTTTCACACCTCAATGCGGGACCTACTGACCTAGGTACTGTGAGAACATTGGCGTTTTAGAAAGCACTGAACTCTGTTCCGGTACACCATTCATTATCATGAGACCGTCATGCTTTCTCTGCCACTCCTACTTAGAAGTACTAACCAACGTGAAAACATACTACTCTTAATAAATAATAAGTCCCCAAATGAAGTAAATATTGATGTAATATTGTTCATTACACTGTACTCAACTACCATTCAAAATCTCTGGGTTTATACCCCTAACATCCTGTATTTCATTCTGCAGTATATGAAAGTCATATGTTTACGTTATTCAAAACAGCAGAGACTGGTCAATAGCTCAGCTGGTGGTGTCTACTTCATGTGCGAGGGTCCCGGTGTCGAGAATTTCTTTCTTTAAACAAGAGCATTTCTTGATATGCCCAGCGTCTGGTGCATGAATGTAAGTCTGCGTGTGTGTATGTATTAAAGGAACACTCCTACTAGCTATATATACAGTAACTTCTATACCAGGATTCTCTACCTTCCTGCAAATCTTTTACTTTTTCTACCACCCACAGAGTAGATAGAGAAAGCATTGCACTGCACCCAAAAAATTCGATGTCGAAACTTAGTGTTTAAGTTCAGCGTCTTCAAAGGATGCGACACGAAGATTTAAAACAAAATCCCGGCGGACTAACCTACCCCTTATATAGGACATTTTTCGAAAATGTTGACTTTCTCAAAAATAGATCTAAACTATTTTCATTAAAATGGCATATGTTTATGATATTTTTAAGACAAATTAAACGCATATATTGAACTTTCTGCGCATAGCCTCTGAAGTTCTCTTCATTCTGGATGATTCTGCATAACTGGTAAACCATCAAAGATAGACGAAGAGTTACTGCACGAAAAGCAGATCTCATTAAAGCACACAATTTATGTTTGATATGTTTTTTTTCTGAAGTTGACCATTTCTAAGGTATCACTTGTTATTCGTTTCCAATATTTACGTTTTCCTCAAATGGGAAATCGTTATTCAATTTTTTCCCTCCTGATCATGCAAAAATAACGAAATTTTAAAGCCACGACATAACGACCAACACTTAAAAGTTTTGAGTATCGCTTAGCCTACTAACCCCATTCCCATTGTACTTATTAGGGAGATATATATTAACAGGATTTTTGCAAATGTTCATCTTGATTAACCAGAAGTGGATAGAAGAGCAAGCTTTTTAAGAATAGTTTGCTAAAAATGGACAGAGAAAGTGACTTGAATTTATCACATTAGATTTTTTGTTATTGCGGTTGGAACTCGAAAATAGTTCTTAGCAATAGAAAACTTTTCAGCCCCTTTCTTTAACAAGAGATATGGAAGGGTAATTAATTTGACATTAATTGCCACGATAGCTGTAAAGTGTGTGTGTGTGTGTGTGTGTATGTGTTTGTGTGTGTGTGTGTTTGTGTGTGTGTGTGCGTGTGCGTGTGTGTGTGTATGTGAATAGGGAAGAATAACTGACGGAAAATTTCTTAATCAACGTAGATGTGCGTGATATCTAGAACTTCATAACATAACTAACAAAATTAAATATATGATATAGTCACAGTTTGCAATCTGTATATTTTATGAATCAATTTAAAATACTGCATGCATCTGAGAAGCGGTAGAGTAGTGCAAAGTAAACATAAGAAAACAAATAGGAAATTAAACAAAATATGTATCTCCTACAGTATAAAGATAATCAGGACAGAGCTGAACAGGGTTTTCTTAGCCAGGAACATCTGAACATGATTACTTTGTTGAGACAGATGAATCTGGAAATTGCAGAAAAGCAGGACAAGATAGTTGAGAAGTTAGCCAATCATATTAATGAAAAATAACATAAATTAGCTAAGGAAATTAATGAAAGACAAGAGAAAATTTTAGGAAGGCAGGATAAGTTAGAAAGATCACTGAAAAGCAAAACAATTTAGCCAGTGATCAGAGGGAGATAGCTAGGGTAATATCAAGGAAACAAGATCGGCTCGCTACTGACATCAATAGCAAAGAAGCCAGTTAGCAGCTGGTATTGAATTGAAAAATAGAAATAATCACGAATTAAATTTCAGGCAGAAGCAATAGGTGAGATAAAAGGCATGTTTAAATATGAATTGAAAAGTTAAAATCCAATTGTGAGAATATAGCTGATAATGTAGGTAAGGAAATGGCAGCAACGATTGAAAGCTTAGATATTGTCAGAACTGAAATGCGTGCGGACAGTTTCAGTTACTAAAATAGCAGATAACCAAAGAAAAATTGAAGAAGAAATTGGCAAACCATCAGAAGAAATTAATAAGAAATCAAACAAATTACAAGAATATGTGGACACACACCAAGTACGTCACGTATCCAAAGATGTCCATAAAAAGTAAACAATGACAATGAGAATGTCCTCAATAATGAATAGAAAATGTGTAGCACAAACTTATGAAAATTTTCCTGAAAATACAAACAGGAACCATATACCAGTACAGAAGTTTTACCTACATAACAAGGCAGTTTACTCCAAGTAGGTATCTAATGTAAGAGATTGTAGCTCCAACTTTCGAGGATAAGCCGGGGGACAATCCGAAATAATTCCTTTGAGAGATAGAGGAATATTTTAAAATAAAATATGATACCATACGAACTGAAGATCTAGGTAATCCGAAAAAAAAAAAAACCCTAGAAAACGAACAGCAGAATTATCACGCATGACACTATAGGGTGATGAAACCTTCAAGTTTATCAGTATGTTCCTAACACGATATTGGGGGCAATCAGTTCAATACCAAATCAGAATCAAACTAGTTACAGGCAAATAAAACGAGGAAGCCAGCTTAATAATGACAGTTTATTTCATGCGTATACCATATAAAGCACGAATATCTGATCCACCTGTGAAATTGTTTGCACAGACACGGCATTTTCCAGAAAATATTAGGAACAACCTAATAGTACTAGAATCAATAGATTTTTCAGGTGTGATCCAATGGTAACTGCGTTTTAAACGCAGGAAAGACAAAGTACAAACGATCAGGTGCGTCCATCTCTTTGTGATATTAACAGACCAAATAATGAAAATTGAAACGATAATGAGGGCAAACATGACAGTTGCAGAACGACCGAAGTCAAAACCCTGAATATTTTCAGAATCAAAACTCTCGGAAAGGAAGGGAGGTACAAATACCTCACAGAAATAGTTAAACTGCTAATAATGCGAGAATACATTAGCGGAAACAATGCCACAAGCTGATGGGATGAGAAATAATCGATCGTCACCACCTCAGATCAACAATGGGTGCGTAAGAAACGCTCTAGGAAATTGTATGAAGTTTCAAAGTGGCAACAGCACCTATGCGAATAAGGCAGACAGTGTTAAACGATTCCGAGAAGGTTTCCGAACATTCAGGAGGAATTGTTATCAAATTCCGAGACTGGAAACATAATAAAACGCTCAAAGAGAACAAATTGAGAATCTCGTGTCTGGTACAGATGACATAGACGCGGGGGCAATGACAACTTAATTCCACCAAAAATATGCCTGAAATAAAGAAATAAAAAATAAGGAAGAAGCAATACAGAGTTGCTTAAAGAATGAACGTAGGTACATTGCTAGATAACATAAATATTAAATAATATAACATATTATAAAACAAAATCCCAAGGACGGAAAAGAGTTTAACCAAAGGTGCTAACGAATGATTTGTAATATAAAGTATATTATAAATAAATAAGAAAATATTGACAATTGATTGGTCGATAAACAAAGGGAAGTAAACGAAGGATTAGCATTGCATGAAGAAGGGGAACCAACAAGCTTTTCGAGACAGACGGTAATGTAACGTTAAAAGAACCAGGCACACCACGAACAATTTCAAGAAAGTTGCGAACGTTTAATTTTTAAAAGTGTTAGAGTTGAACAAAAAGTAATGCGAGAAAAAAAGTTAAATATTTGTGAGAAATAAGTTCCGAATGTAATTAATATAGTTGCATAGAGTAGGCAAATTTACATTTCGTGTGAAGTACCTAAATTTTACTAAGTCACGCTTAAATCATAATAATGATAATAATAATGATAATGATGATAATGATAATGATAATAATGATGATGATAATAATAATGATGATGATGATAATAATAATAATAATAATAATAATAATAGTAATAATAATTAATAATAATTAATAATAATAATTAATAATAATTAATAATAATAATTAATAATAATTATTAATAATAATAACAACAATAATAACAATAACAACAATAATAGGAATAATAATAGTAATAATAATAGTAATAATAATAATAGTAATAATAATAATAGTAATAATAATAGTAATAATAATAGCAACAATAATAATAACAATAATAATAATAACAATAACAATAATAATAACAATAATAATAATAATAACAACAATAATAACAACAATAATAACAATAATAACAATAATAATAATAATAATAATAACAACAATAATAATAGGAATAATAAGTTCTTCCACTTAATAAAGCGGAGAACCTTGACAACTATGTAGTAGGTAAATCATAACCCAGAAGTGGTATGAAATTTTATTAAGTCGAGAATGTTGCATCGCCTTAAATGTTACAATAATTAAATTTCACTTAAAGTAAGAAACGCATTTAAGCACAAGATATCGATATTTTCTTGAGATGTTGTTCCTAGGGAAACAACAAATAGAAGAATATAATGAGAAATATAAATATCTTGAATGTTAATTTAAATAGTTGAAAGTATATTTCATTTTATTATTGTAAAATCATGTGTATATTTTTATGAAAGTGACAGATTTGTTCAAATTTATAATCACAATTTCCAAGAATCTTTTATGAATAAACGAAACCAGAGTCGAAACTTTAACTTGACTTATTCAAGTAGCATAACACAAATTATTCTGGTATCCAACTCCGTTGCCGCAATAGATCTGTGTGGGTCGACGTGCGCGAGGTGTCCCCCTCTGTACCTGTACCCTTTACCCTTTTTGCCACGACTAGTCTCATACCTAGAGCTAGGCAGCGAGGCAACAAAATAAATAAAATATCAAATATACAGTAGTTATGACATATATTGCTCACGAACGTGAGACAAACTAAAATATTCACAAACAATGATGTTGCATAAATGGTTTACAATGTGGGGGCGTTGGTTGCAACGTGCTCAACCATCTTTCTTTTCACATTTGCCTGCAGATTAGCTGCTGTGTATGGAAAACTGGTTTCGTGTGCAGGCTGTTTCTTGAATTGCGTCAGTTCTTTTAAGTATGAGGCTAAATTTGAATTCTGGATCCCAAATGAACAATACGTTTATTTTCTTAAGTATTATTTAAAATTTTGTTGCGATACATCCATAGGATTTCTTTCTACTTATGACAAATTCACGTACATAAATTATACACTGGGGCTAATCATTACGGAGAAATTTTGCAGCAGAAAGACAATACCAAAACAAGCATTCTGAGAATAGGAACATGAGGTTGCAATGCAGCATAATAAGAGGAAGCCTGCATGGATATAATTGAAATCTGACTTTATGAAACATCTTAATTTGCTAGTAAACTCGGACTTCGAGAAGTGTATCTCAACTAATGATAACTGGTGCACAATGAGACATTACATGCGTGTACTGTTCTATACAATTACTCAACCCTCACAGTACTGTACAAGAGTGTTTTGTTTAAATCTGACACACCACAAACAGAAGACTAACTTACTGTTGCCACTCCGAGCACGGTAAGAAAGCTTCCGCTCCCTTCACTGAAAATCGTTATCATGCTGCTACCTTTCTGCACATTGCTTTTCCGCAACCTGTATGCTATACAGTGTGTTTCACTTGCTCTCGGTTTCAGATTTGCGCTTAAATCAAAGAAAGCGTCGTCATTTAGTTCAATTTTCTACAGACATGCTCTGGACTCTGAGAAGCATTATGATTAGGATTAATCGTTCTATGTATGCGCATCTTGACTTGGTCTTTTTATTTTATCATCAGGTACTTCCTTGCTTATTTTCTTGTGTTCCATGCATATACTGGAAAACAAAATCCTGAAAATTCTTCCTTCAACGTCTAGTAAATAAATTGAAAACAATGAGAACATTGCTAGATTTCCATAGAGAACAGTACCAGAAAGAACACGCAAGGCGTGAAAAACAAAGTCTTCTTCAAATAATTGTGTTGACTATGACAGGAAATTGCGATTTTCGTATTCACATGCCAAACAGATGCAAAAGAAGTAATGCTTCATGCATACCACGCAACTACTGCAACCTCCCGACAAAAGCAGAATAATGGTTTACTGTAATTGGTTCCAGCAACTTGACAATGCAAACCCAGAAATCCTTGACATCATACAGTACACAGACGAAGCATGGATTCATTTAAACAGCGCCGTAAATTCCCAGAATACGCAGATATAATCTAATGGGAATCCATACACCAAACACAGTCTTAATACGCTGATGGTATTAAGATGTCCCATGTTTCACGAAACGGCAGTAGCTACTGTAGAGTACATGACAATATCACATGATTTAGTAAACTACTCGGACGGCATGCCATTTCAGTAGGATGGTCGTCATACTTCCAAATTCAGCAAGGGATAACTTGGGTTCGGCTTTGAAAATCGAATAGTTTTAAAGAAGTTTGGCCAACAAGGCTGCCTGATCCTAGCCCACCAGAGTTCTTCTTGTGGAATATGCTGAAAGGGAAGGTACATCGCAGCAAGCCATGATTCTAATGCAACTGAAAGACAACATTCGACAGAAAATTTCTACCGTGCATCCCAATATGTTGGAGTCAAACTTCCTTAAATGAAGAGAGTATCCAGGCATGCCTTGATCCTCATGCTTCATGCTTCACTTCCAACATTTTCTTTGAGATCAAAATGCTTCTCAGACACCAAGATATGTGCATCGCAATTGTTATTGAGTAACAATCTTTTCTTTTATTTGTGTGATTCGAAATAAGTTGCAGAGTGCGAGTGAATCACCCGGTACCATTCATATAAAAGGTAATTCTTTTCACATTACGTTACCCATAATATGCATATTGTTATCTAGAAGAGGTTCCAAACCAAGCAAGAGTTGCTTGGTTGCCACATACAGAAATAGCATTCAACTTCTTATTCCAGTAACTAGCACTTGCGGAAGGGAATGGCAACATATTCAGCAACTTAAATGATGCATTCCCACTTGGAAAGGTGCAAGCAGGCAACATGAAATATTTTGACAACACCTAGCGCCAAGAAAACACCTATTTAACACAAATAATGTAGTTTAATAAGCTCTATTCAGCAAAGTTTTTTCCATCTGATGGTTTCCCAGTTGTGCAGAATTACACAAAATTAAATGACTGGCAATTCTCAGAAAACACAACATACATTTTTTATTCCTCGTATCAGTATATCAAACATATGATATTTTATTAAAAATCGTTAGAGCCAGTTTTGAAAGCATAAAAAATAAGCGTAGTTTGAAAAAGTTAGTGTTGCATTCTTGGAATATGCTAAGCTTAAATTCTAAGCCTTTAAACTGCGCGGGTATGGAATAACAATGCAGTGCAAAGATGAAGACGTTTCATGTATTCGTTGAGAATGTCAACTCATATACTTCTACCTTTGTAACGTAAATTACTACTAATGTCTCTATAAAAACACAGTAATCTCTGATTACCTGAAGTGAAAAGTAAAATATATTGAATGTATGTGCAGTGGATGTGCATCCCCTTCGCATGGCTGAATGACCACGTCCAATCCCTGTCTCCCGAGAACGTGGACTGGATCGGCGAGGTGGACCGCAAAGAGATCTTTTTCTATATCGACTACGGTCTTCTGCTCGTATTCGGTGGCATTCCCTGGCAGGTGAGACCACTTACCAGTATGATATTGCGCTTCAGTATAATAGAAAATATACAGCTACTGATCACAATGCGTTGATTGTTTTTCAGGTTTATTTCCAGAGAGTGTTGTCTAGTAAGTCCGCAGCTCGAGCCCAGATTCTGTCGTATGTTGCAGCTTTCGGCTGCATCCTCATGGCTATACCACCTGTTCTCATCGGCGCCATCGCCAAGGCTACCCGTAAGTATCATGTCTCAAAGCTAAGTAATATACTTTTCTGTTCTCCTACCTTCATACTTTGCGCTTCAGATGCATACTGCTCAGTTAGTTGTGCTTTGGAGAATAGGCCGTCTTGCTGTAGAGAAGTTGCTGGCATATAGGGGGGGGGGGGTTCGAGCAGACAATTCGTTCTACACCAGAAGAAGAGGCCAGCCTCGTCAGGGTTTTGAAACAGGATGTAGACAGGATTGGGGTGCATATTTAAGATACCAGTTTTGAAGTATATATAGGTCGTCTGGTAACCCTAACTCGGGGTTGTGCCCAGCGGTAATCCTGATATATTTATAATGGGTGAATTGGTTATTAAAAACCAATGCACGTACATGCATGCCCACACACCAACATACTCTCAAGTCTCTGAGATACCGAGAAACATTTTTCTAAAGAAAATATTGTGAGCTCAGCCGAGAATCAAACCCTGGACCGATCACGCAGCAGGCAGGTGCTTCACTGACTAAGCTACGGGACCAGTCTTGTCTGTCTAAGAAAAATTTAGTCCCCTTTAAATGATAATTTTTTAGTTTTATCGTCCTTTAACTGGTTACGTCATATTGGACAATGAATGAAATTATGTTCAAATGAGTCCGGGGTCCATAGAGCTTTAAGTTATCTTTCGGGAGAAGGGATACCCCCGGAGAAAACCCTATCCAGGTAGTTTATCCGAGATTCGGACACGGACCTTTTGAATATGGGATAGGCACGTTACCCCCACACCAGAGAGGCGAGTTTACAGTTTTAAAAGCGGAGAAAAATCAAAGTGAAAGAAGGAAGGATTCTTTTCGTTGCATTTATTTGGTTGGATATTCTACCAATTGTAAAACTTCCTCCTTCTTCACGATAATTACGTGACAAACGGCACTTGCAGCAATTCTAAAACGGGGGATATTCGATATTCCCCAACCCTTCATCGATGTCGAGGAGCACTGACAACTTATGAAAAACGGCAATTGTCTCTGGGATTTCGTGCAGATTATTGGCTTCCAGCTGTACGCCACTGATATTTGTTAAGTCATTGCTCGAGAGCATGCAATTTATCTAATCGCGATGGAGCAAGAAAAGAAACGAATAAAAATGCCGGTTCAAGGTAAAAATCAATCGATGTTTTAGCATGTCACGCGAATTTATGCCGAAAAGTGCTGATGGTATTTTTAGACCCACGTAAAGCTTAATCGCGTGTAAAAGCCAAAGAAATCTTGCTGAATGATGCACGACTTCTCAGTCAGTTCTCAGAATTTACAAACCGAGTTCGCAATTTCCCGATGAAGTGCATTCTTAATTGTTGGTTAGGTTGCTATTATGGAACAACTGAAGTCTTTGTCCCTCTGTGCTGCGCTGCACATACATTGGGAGCAGCAAGATGTCCCGTTTTCCTTGATCGCAACAGTATTTCCATTTCATTCCAGCTTTCATTTCGTGTCTCTATGACTGACTTAAAGCAAACTCCAAGACACAAACATGAACCTGTGAGCATTTACACACTCGATATGGAATGAAGGAAGGGTTAGAAATTACCTTTTTAAATAAATTCTTATGCAGTTCTTGAAAACAATTAGCGATGGCTGGCTCAGTATAGTAACTCGATTTTGCAGAAGGAGGGGAAAGTGAGAAAGAAGTTACCTGCAGTGCTGAAATGCAAACGGCTACAATATTTACGTCAAACGTTTCTTTTAAAGTAGACAAGGTAAACTTATTGATGTCAATATTATTTGGGGCCTTTTTGTTAATTTTAACAATGAGTAATCATATACAACAATATAAATATTATCAACATACCCTAGTCTGTTCTCTTGTGCGTTACAGTTTTAGAGAAGTGTTCTACTGTGATCAATTATCGGCAGTTCTTAGCACCTGAAGACCGTGCTTGAGTTATACATATTTGGGGGTCGTCACAAGAGAATTCTCCGTTTAGCATTTCAGCGACTTACCGCAACGTACCCTTCTCATTTTTATTACGGCAACAGTTATTTTAAACCACAAAGTTATTGATACTTCAGAATTTGGCAGATGCAATACTTCAGTAGTTTCCATTGCTAAGGTTCAGTAACAGTTTAATTCTCAAACAGTCAGCAACGCGCTTCAAATAGCTCAGTTAGTGACCTCCATTAAATTTATCAGACAATTTAACTGCTGTTGCCCATTCTCACATCCACCTAGGCACACTATGAGAAAAAGATTTAACAATTTACCTCTGCAGCAGCCGACAGCAGAAAAGTCATCAAAAATCTCACTTGCGATCGTTGGATTAAACGATCTAATAAATCGGCTTCGGAATCTCCAAAGTTCTAGCATTATTTGTCAATCTTTCGTCAAACATAACATTTTGTGAAGCAGTTCATAAGGAAGCTTTCTGTGAGTCATAGTCTGATGAAGGTGTCCTTCATTTGTGTGCATGCAGCATGGAACGAGACGGACTACCATGGGCCCTGGCCCCTGACCCAGGACGAAACCAGCATGATCCTCCCCATGGTGCTGCAGTACTTGACTCCAGACTATGTGTCCTTCTTCGGATTGGGAGCTGTATCTGCAGCAGTCATGTCCTCAGCAGATTCCAGTGTCCTCTCGGCTAGCTCCATGTTCGCCCGGAACGTCTACAGGCTCATCTTCCGGCAGAGGGTGAGTATCGTACCTCCATAAGCCTCGTAAACTGACATGCTCTGTTTAATCATTATACAGGGTGATCCACATCACCCTCAATAGTAATTTATTTTGGAAAATACAGCACTACAATTTTTAGACAAAAATGTTTGTAACTAAAGTAGGAGTGCATCTGAACTTTCACTTGAGCTTGATTTCATCAACGGCCACTGGATTCAGTGGCGTATCACTTCAAAATAAACAACTTTCGCAGGAAACGCTTTTATTAATTCATACACTCTCAAGGAGAAACTACAGGAGCCGCAGATATGCGGATGACAATTCATTTATATTGAGAAATGTTACAAGTAGAAAATTAAAATTAATGTTGCAAAGAAGCTCACATACCTTGCAGAATACAATGACAGTCGAGTCTTTTCACCATCTCTAATACATACTGTAACAAAATACCACGTGACCGTACACACGCAGCTGACACACACACTAAAACTAAAAACTGATTGACTCCCTGACACATGTTGCCTCGCCTCCTTATATAGCGAATATGATGTAACACGGACCTTTCTCGAACCTCACCTTTTCTGGAATCTGTACAAATATGCCGGCCACCAGGCGCTTCTCGAATAATCTCTAAAACCCCTTTGACGTGCTCCGCTCATTGTTGATTGTTGTCACGTGTTAGCTCGCGTGAGTGGTGTACGATAGCTTGGCCGAACGTTCTTTGTTGTGCGCCTCAGCCGGCGTTACAACATGAAAGTATTTCATTCCACCAAAGAAGTCGATGTCGAAGTTTGACCGGAAATATACGTATGTTGTGAAGTACTCCGAATAATTAAAAAAAATAAAATAAAATAACAAACATTTTTAGCGAAAGCTGTGAGTCTGTGTGTCTTTAAAGAGCATAGTTCAAAAACGAAAAGTTGGTTAAATATCAAACTTGTTATATGTTTTAAATATGTTTTAAAGAGCATCCATCCTAAACTATTCTTCACATGGAAGATTTTTCAAAAAAACTTGATTTCCTCAAAAATGGCTCAAACGATTTTGATTACATTACCATACGTTTAGGAGATGTTTATGACAAATGAAATGTATATCTTGAATTTTCTGGGAATAGTCTCTGAAGTGCTCTTCATGACTGGAAACCGTGAGAGACAGACAAAATCTTACTAAACAAAAATGCAGATCTCATTAAGCACACAATTTATGTCAATATATTTCTTTTGGAATTAACCATATCCGAGATACCTCTTGTTATTAGTTTGAATTTTCAATACTTACACCCTTCTTACACGGGAAGTGATTATTGTTTTTTTTCCCTTGTTTTTTTCCATGCTAGTCATGTAAAGGGAACGAAATTTCAAAACCATCACTTAGTGACCAGCTTTTAAAAGAGCTTAAGCCTCCGCATTCCTCTATTTCTGTTGTAGGTACAAGGAAATGTGTAGCAAAAGTTTCGGTGAATGTTTATCTTGATTAACGTGAAGTAGATATAAAAATAAGCTTTTTTAAGATTGTTGAAGAATGGGCGGAAAAAGTCACGTGAATGTAACAAATTATTTTTTATGACAAAAAGAAATAAACAGATAACTGTAGTTTCTGCACCTAACGTGGAGTAATAAGCATTACTAAGTACTACATCACATTTTGAAGTCATTTCAAGGTGCATTAAAGTAAATTGGAGAGGAGAATCGCTTTTTGTATAAATGATGTAATATAGTAAGGGATTCTTGTGAAATGATAATGATGGAGAAAGTCGTATGAGTGTAGTTACTTTTTTCGACTGAAAGAGGAACTTTTGTTTGTTTGGTAGGCCTCTGAGATGGAGATCATTTGGGTGATGCGAATCTCCATATTCGTGGTCGGTGTTCTGGCTACAGTGATGGCGCTCACCATTCCTTCTATTTACGGCCTTTGGTATGTATCAAACACTTTCATCTCAAATTTACCGATGCTTAGATAGCGTCGTTTCCTGCTTCAGCACAACTAGAGCATGAGTTAATCACAACTGAGTACAATTATTTAATAACGGTGTTCTTATTCTATGCATGTGTGAACTGGAAATATGCAATCATGTTAATCTGAGAAAGTATCTCCGCAGCTATTTCTTTCTTCTGGAATATCTTTATCTAACGGTTTGCACATTGCACCTTCTTTTACTGGGTCCTTAAGCTTCCGTTTGACTACTAGCAGTTTAAAATAACTTAGATTAAAGCTGAAACATCAGATCTTAACAAAATAATAAACATTCTATTAAGTCATTCAATGATAATTCATTGTTTATTCTCTACTCGCATAAAACCCGGTACCTAAAGTATTTAGGATGTTTAAGTCGCCATTGGGGAATGTTGCCTCAAATTTTATTTGTGACCTTCCTTCTTTTACCGGGAAAAAAGCGCGAGTCAATTGGGGTATTTGTCTCATCAGCACTTTCCCATGGTAGCTCAACTGGTTAGAGCAACCGCGCGTAACGCGGAAGATCCGGCTAAGATATTAAATTGTGTCTGATTGTACCTTTCAAATTCACACACCAGTTTAATCCTTTAATGATTTTCTTCAAAATGCATAACATTTCAAACCTTATAACATTTTAATTTCTCTACCACTTAGCCATGGCAGGGAAAAAAAAAAAAAAAAAAAAAAAAAAAAAAAAAAAAAAAAAAAAAAAAAAAAATTCCACCAAAAGTTAGATATTCACCTTTTACAGGAATAATCATAGTAAGTAAAGGGTTGTATTGCAAACAAGACTTAAGACATGGAGATTTCACGTTTTGAGGGCCACCGAATAAAACAATTTTAGGTCAGTTTGTGTGTGTGTGTGTGTGTGTGTGTGTGTGTGTGTGTGTGTGTGTGTCAATGAACAGCATAACTCAAAAACTAGGAATTGATTAAATACCAAACTTAATGTTTAAGGGAACACTGAAGTGGTATTTTAGCCTCTTTGGTAAAAAAAACCAATGTTTGGATTTTTATTGTAAAATATGCACCATACCTTAAATCATATATCTGTGAAGTTTTAATCCCCTAGAAATGGGAGAACACATGTTTCGAATGTCATTTTTAAAGTGGTACGCGACTGCCTCTGCTTTTTAAATGAGCATTACCACACCTTCCATTTCAACTTTACACTCATTTTTCTCGGAAACAATTCTTTGTTACTTTCTCATATTCAAAATCTACCTTTACCCACAAAAATATAGCTAGAGATTTAAAAAGCGTTTCCAATATCGTCCAGAATATGGGTACTAAAATGTCCGTTTGCAATTTTGATAATGTTTATAATTTTTAAAAAAATAATTAATATAATAATCACACTTTTACACTTTGTGATACTAAAATTCTTTAAAGAAAAGCTATTCATTATATGAAAACTTCCATCCTTTAGTTTGTTACCAAGGTTATAAGAGATATCATTTTAAAAAATAACATTTGTAGCAACACCTGTTGGAGGATATAGATTTTGATTACACCGAATAAAACTGATAAAAATTTATTAATATATTAAGAACGTGATTAGATATTAGAATGAAATTTGTTACGCCCATTTATTTATTTACCTGAAATGCTTGTGCAAAAAATTAAGCCTCTAACTTAAATACTTTAGAAAATCACCTTTTTCATTTCGATGTATGGGTAGGTTCAGCAACTTCCAATAATGTGACACGAAGAATTTAAGAAAATTCATCCGCCGCAAACTATCCTTTAGGTGGAAACTTTTTACTTATTTTTTATTTTCTCAAAAATGCCTCTAAACATGTTGATTGGTTTAAGATAGTTGCAAGGCAAATAACATTGATATCTCACATTTTCTGCGATCAGCCTCTGCAGTTCTCTTCATTCTTATAACTAAGACAGACAAATTTTACTACAAAAAACTAGATATCATTAAAACGCACATTTATCTATGTAAAATAAAACAGTTTGTGGCCTTAGCCATCTGGGATATGTCTTTTGTTATTGTTTTGAATTTCCAAGTACTTCAACTTCAAGAAGTAGGTAAAAGAATAAGCTTTCGAAACAGGAGTGTGGAAGGGTGAGTATAGAAAGCTATGTAAGTGTAAAACATCAGATTTTTCCTTATTGTTTATTTCAAAATTAGACCTGCGATGTGTATTGGAAAAGAAATGGGATTGCTAGAGATTTAAAAGTTGTATCTTACAACGCCAGGCAAATCCTGTAGATGGTTGTAATTCGGTGTTAAATGAGAGGATACGAATAAGTCAGGTAAGTGACATTTTTTGAAAATGTTGTACAAGTAGTTATAAGCCGAGAGGATATCTCCTTTGAAATGCCATTAATAAGCCTAACAAATAAAATATTATTCAAACCGCAATGCAATTGATATTGAAATTTATAAATTTACTCTTATTTAGGCTTTTGTCACTATTTGTTCTCTCTGATGTTTAATCGCACTGCATGGAGCATCTTGTTTTGTTCCTAGCTTCGTAGCAATTTGTTAGCTGACAGCATGTTTGATAACTGGATAATTGTCATACTCTCAAACCTTCCTATTTGCCACAATAAAGATGTACTACAGTTGTGGAGATGATATTGCACATCACAAGGTGGTATCTATGTAAGTGAAGTGATCCATCAAATAAATGAACAGCCAGGAATATTACAGGAAGGAAAAACCCTGTATTACATTTTAATGGCCATACTATTAGTGGGTGACCTTATGGAAATTTCAGCTTGAGTTAAACAGTTACCAGAAATTATATTTCATAACTCTACAGTGTCAGCGTTTCATATACAGGACGTATGAATTACGCCGTATCGACAGCTGTTTTAAAACGCTATATTACAAGCCAATGTAGTATATAGCTGTAAACAAGTAAATATATGTTACGAGATCAATGTTAGGTAAGGTGTGTACCATATGATTAATATTTTCTTAATAAACCATGTCCAGAAACGCTTTGTTTACGTGCTTGGGTCCCTTCAATATGAAGAAGGGCGTAGGCAATACGAATCATAAAACATAAGAAAGAAGTAAAATGAGTGAAATACTATAAGTAAACAGGTGAAATTTTATACTGAAGGTGGTCAAAATGGATGCCGCCAACTTCGCTTTATTTGTGCATCATTCAGATGTGTTCTTGAACTCTTGTTAAGAGTTCAAAGGACACGTCTGCCGACGTCCACAGGGATATTTGTTAGAGGGTAAGCTTTATGGACCTAAACGTTTCTCCAATCTTGGAAACATGGTATGGGTTTGGTGAGCCTTTTGGTGTAACGCTGTTGATAGAAACAGTAGGCCTCTCTTGCATTCCTTTGTTCTTCCGTAGATGAGAAGCATTGATGCGTACTCTTAACTAATTGTGTTTGAGGGTGCCATTGCTCACTCGCACTTAAGGATATCCACAAATGCACACTGTAAAGTAGGAAACCACAAAACAAAACAGTGAAGAATTGCTATGGAATACAGCTGATGCAGTACCATCGCTAAATAGCTCTTTAACTAATAAATGTCCCAGAGTCTACGGCTTTGGAAGCTCTAATATGATCACATAATACACATCTATATACAGACGATCGCTGTAACATATTGTAACAAATGAAGAAAACACCAGTTACTGCTATTCACACTTTATTGCCTTTTAGTCAGTTAGCGTAGTGCTAACGTTATACTCAAATTACTTTTGTACAAGCTCAGAGCAACAGAATAACTGCCGAATCACAAATAAGAACTGTCAGATTGAACTGCTAGTCGGCACGACTCCTCAACGCTTCGTATACGTCTTTTTCCTTCCTGCCCGGTGCTTGGCAGCGACTTATATAGGTCCTTAGACAGAGGGAAAGTTCTGGAGGTAGAATATTCGGGAGTGCCTGTGGCGGAACGGTCCAGAAACCGCACCGCCATGTAATAGCTATTGTCTCGTACGCTCCTATTGTTGTCGGCGGCCTGTGGCGGAACGGTCCAGAAACCGCACCGCCATGTAATAGCTATTGTCTCGTACGCTCCTATTGTTGTCGGCGGCAGGTCGTTAGGCCAGGCAGGCGACTGGCTGGGTCCCCCCTCCCCAGTGTAGGCAATCAGATGCGGCGGGCGCAGTGACAATATCTTTTTTACAGCCTGTATTATGGATGTTTTTACAATGTAATAGAATATGGGATATTATCGTGGAGTCATTTAGTGGAAAGCAAAGATATTGTATTCCTTATGTAAAGGGCTTCAAAATAGTTTCCAATACCCAAAACAGACATTGGTGCAAAGATCTCTTTAGGATAGATTAACCCTACATTGCAAGTATATATTCTTCATGCAATCGAGCCACATTCAAATTAAACACAAAAATCCGTGACATGAACACGACAAAAATGAGATATCCATCGTCACAATGTAAAGTTCTATTGTTTTCAGAAAAATGTGTGTTATGAAATCATTAAAATATTGAACTTTCTTTCTAATAATCCCGAGGAAAATAATTTGACAGCACTTAAATGGTTTCTAAAGTGGTTCTAAGGATGCCTTTGTAATAAGTCATTTAATCGGTAGGCGATTACTTGAGTGGCACAAAATCCTAATGATTACATTTAAATTGCTTTGTAAAAAGTGGTTTTGCTCTTTTTAAATGGCAAGTTATTGTCATAATACCTGATCTAGAATTAATGAAATTGATTAAATGTATAGGAGTTCTTTTACATGACAGTAAATCTACTGACATGGAGCTGTCACTTTTAAGCACACTTAAAAACCATCGATCAGGGCCGGATTTGAACCCGCGACCTTGGGATCCGTAGGCCACCGTCTAACCTCTTACCCATTGGGACTTGCATCAACGTAAGAGGCTGGGTGTAGAAATCTGAAAATGTATATTCTTCTTTTTGCAAATGATTAAGCTTTAATAGCAAATAGTGAAGATGATCTTTAATACTGTGTTCATAATGTAAATATAACTGGGAAAAATATGAGATGGTAATCAATGAGCATAAAAGAAAAGTTATGGCAAGTTTTGGAAAAAAAAATCCTGTGCGAAGTAAAATTTGTATTGAAAATAACATTTGGAAAGAGTAAGTGAATTCGCTTAACTTGGTTACAAATTATCTTTTTTTTTTCTTTCGTGAAAATAGATATTCCAGATAAAATTATTAAATTTAATATAACCATGGGTTAATTAATAAAATCATGAAGCTTTCTCTAGTACACGTGTTTATAAAACTTTGGCAGGTTCTGTCCCCTGCAATGGTTGTGAGGCGTGGGGGCTCGGATGAACGCCGAATAACAGCTGGCGAATGGCAGTTAATGAGATCATAGGTTAGAGTAAATAGGACCACAAACGTAATGAGGAGGTATTCATACTAAAAAGTTCAAGGTACAACCTGTTTTACAGTTCATATATCAGTACCAAAAGAACTGGCAACGTATGTATGGATCTCTAAAACGCCGAAGAACTAGCATCCACAAGTGAAGAGAAGGAAGCATCCGAAGGAAGAGGTGGAGAAAAAACTTCAAACACATTCTTTGTAAAATTTCCTGCAATGCCTCTCTAATGAAGTGAACCATGCCATCAATAATACATGGTCTTCTTGCAAATAGCTTATCTTAAAGAACATTCCTAAGCAAGATCCAAAGACATTGGTGGCTATTCGCTTTGCTCTCCTCGTCCTATACACTTTTTTGGAAATTCCTTAGCTGAAAGGTCTCGTACAAATCAGACTTAGTGAGTAGGAGCCCCATATTGCTGAAAATACAACTTTTCATTATTGTGTTGGCCACTTGTAATATTACATGTATATTTGAATTCCTACTATATATGTAATTTTGGGCACTCTTGTACATATTTCAAAGTGTTTTATGTTCATATATTAATGTTTATATATGTATACATGTAGATGATATTCTTGATATTTTATGTTGCATGGCCACCAGTGAATTCACAGGATGCAATCTAATGTAAACGAACTCGTTTATGCATTCAAGCTATCATTATTTATTTGACTGCGTGTATAAGGTGTACAACGATGGGGGACACCTCCCGCACTGGGGTCTACGTGATATCTATTGTGACTATCGCCCCAGGAGGAAGGGAGGAACCTCAGGAAACTATAGGCAGACAGATCAAAGAGACGCGCGGAAGTCCCTAATACAGACCTGAGCAACTGGCGGGAATAGCTTGAGTGACCTTTTTCTTACTTGATAAACATATAGTTATCAGTGCAAGGCCATGAGCAGGCTGCCGTCAGAGAGCACTAGTTGCCCAGGCCTGCCCAACAGTTCCTTGGTCGAAGATCGTCTCATTAATGGAACTGCCCAGAGTGAGCGATGAGTGTCCTGTAGAACCAGACAGCCCTCTAGTAACCATGGGAAATACTCTATCCTTAGAACAAGGATCCGTCGGCACCACCACACACCACGAAAGCTAGGAACGCACTGGAAACATGCGAAGGAAACGGAATGAAACAGAAATGTGGTAGAAGAACAACCACCTAGCACGCCTACTCATCAGGGAAAACCACGAGAAAGCCAAGACGAGAGTGGCAGTCAACGATAATCGACCCGTGACCTCTCGAATGGGAGCCTCACGCCTTACTGCAGAGCCATGTGGGTCCGTTGACTCCGGATACTCTAGTTCTATTTGACTGCTTCTGTACATAATGGTGAGCGGAGTGAAATTCATTTTGTGGAATATTCTTGTCTGAAGCAGCTTTTATGAACTTGGGAATTTCTCACAATATACCATAAGGAGTATGGGAATACAAAGCACTTCCTTAGAGTACAGTGCAATGTACTAACTTCTATTCCTATACCTACCAAATCTTTGCATCAAGACAGTTCTACCAATGCATTTCCCTGAGAAAGTTTCTCAATCTTCTTTAGTGGTGACGAAAACTTTTTGGTTTTTGTTTTGAAGTAGACAGCAAATCACACTACCTATCATACATGATTGCAATAAGGAAATGTTACACAAGCTGTTGCACTTAGAATTTACAGCTTTTCTAAATGCAACTCAGTATAGTAAAATGCTCAATATCAATAGCATTATCAGTGTTAGATAGTCTCTCTCTTTGCAGTTCCCTTGCACATGCCTTATTTAAGGATCCACAAGCTGATCCACAGCAATCAACGGTATAATGTATAAAATGCAAACCAAATCTAAATTGGTTCTAAATTGGTTCCAGCGATATTAGTATTTTTACAAATTCTAAACTATTTCGGACAATTGCTGCACGCGATGCAATTATTTTCTGAAAAAATAATGGTCTATAGTTAAATTATATAATAGTAGGCATATTAATACATTTTAGAGATAGCCACAATGTATCTATGCAAGTTGTAGCACGCGAGGTGTCCCCCTACGTTGTACAAGGTAATTATACCATTGTGTCTGTGTATGCGAAAAATATTCATTTAAATAAATTATGAGTGCAAAATTTCGTGCCAGGTATACTTTTAGTTCACTTAAGTTTGTATACTAATAAACAAGTTTCTTTTTTAAAGAAACTAATGTATTGTGACAAAGTGACAAAGTTGCTTTTCTATCACTTTATTGTCTTATAAAATGTAATCACAAATACAGTTTTCTTCGTCAATAACACAGTCTACAGTATTTCGTGCTATCACATCTCACAACTTTTACTTCTCGTAACCTTGTTCAGTCCTTTCAGTGTCTTTTTTCACTTTCTCTGTCTCTCGTACACTAGCTATGATATTACAATCATTCGCCGCTCATTGACTCTTCTTACAACGCACCAACACATGCACAGCTGTCTCGCACTCACTGGCAAACTGACCGACTCATGTCTGTAACTCTAACTTTGTTTCTGCTGCTGCCTCGCCTCCTTATTATATAGAGGAGTGACGTCGCACGGGTCTTTCACGAACTCCTTCAAATACTCTGATGGTGACGTAACCAGATCTTTCTCGAAGACACCGCAGAAAACCCATTTTGTGTAGCCGCTTTTTGTGAGGAAGTTTAAACTTATGCCTTTGTTTGCTCACTGGCACGGCATGTGGCGTGAAGCAGCTTAGCCCCGTCCGTCCTTTATTGTGTGCCGAGCCCGGCGGCACAGTGTGTTAATGGTCAGTTCAACAATATTCAACTTTTACGCACATGGAAAGCGTGAATTGTGGACATCGTGAATCATCATTTCATTTCTTACATACACTTTTATGCATATTGTAACTATAAGCAGTTTCATTTTCGGTTAGGCGTAACTTAACGCATAGTTAACTCGCTGAATAATCAGGTCTTCTGGTTTCTGTAATTTCCCATAGCTTTCGGCAGTGGGTACATATTTTGTCCCCATCTCCAGGCTTTTCTATGGGCCTCGAATGGAGACTAAATTGGCTCGCTTCCGAATAACACTGAATAGGTCTTTATGATCTATGCAAACATATTTTGTTGCTCTCGATTTGCACATGTACAAGGGGCGCAGCCTAACACAAGTTACTAAATAACTAAGATGACTGATGCCGCATGTCAGGGTGATCAACGTTCTAACTTGAATCACTATAATCTTCGCAAAACTTAAAGGCATATGGAGGCGGGGCGTACTGCGGACTCCAGCGAATCCTACGCTTGCCCCTCCTACCAGCGCTGCCGAATGTGGTGCATGCATCTCACACAACCTTATGTACAGACCGTCTGCCGGTACACGCACTACGCTTGGCAACAGCGCTCTGCTTGAGCATTGGCCAGCGTTCACATGCCTTTAAGTTTTGCGAGCGGTATAGATATACAGGATGATTCATACTATCCCGGTCGAAATATAACAGTTGTGTATATGAGTGCTCATGGTCCAGAAGGTAATCCTGGGTCGGTGCAAGTCCGGGAATGTCAGGACGGACAGTTGCATTTCGACCGGAATATAAGCCTCTTAAGTTTGTGCACAACCTAAAGAAGCCCCTGTATAACCAAAGAAATCACCAAACAACCTTTTTAATAAAGATGCACTATTTCGGTCTTCTACTAGTAGGCATTGTGAGCCACGGTCATATCATGTACAGGTACACTGTTATATGTTTTCTTCGGAGCAAAGGTTTGGTCATCACATTACTTCTTCGCCATAAATTGTTCATATCTGCAACCTGGATGCCCTTAAGCGTTAAACTAATCTCTGAGCCTTGCTGTGGACCTAGTATTTTTATTAGTAACTAGTCGAACCCCGCGGTGCAGCAGCCCTTTCTGGGCCAATGCCTACCACCCGGCCGCTGCGTCCTCCAACTCTGCCCACCAGAGGCATAATTTGGGGGTGCAGTACTGGAGGGTGAAACTTGATCAGCGCCCTCACAACCAAAGGTCGCTACTTTTCAATCAAGTAGCTCCTGAATTGGCCTCTCAGGGACCTAACAAGGCTGAGTGCACCCCGGACCAGGTCTCCGAGTGGAGGAAAATCATCACACCGGTACGGGAAATTGAAGCCGGGTCTTCCGCTTGTCAAATATATGTTATATTGTTGTTTAATATACAATATAATATATTGTTGTTTAACGACGCTGTCAATTGCCAGGATCACATCAGCGTCGCCGGTGAGCCGAAATTTTGTCCCACAGCAGTTCTTTTACATGCCAGTAAATCTACTGACATGGAGCTGTCGTTTTGAAGCACACTTAAAAACCATCGGTCTGGGCCGGATTTGAACCCGCGACCTTGGGCAAGCAGCGCCACTACCGTGCTAAGGAGACGACCATTTTGTAATAAATAGGCACATAATTATATCATTAAACGTTGCAAATCGCTGTACTGTAATAGTATGAAAAGCAATAATTTTACGTTGGTAGATTTACGTTTCACTATTATTCCGTCGTACTTACCTAAACCAAACAATTACATCTCCTTGTGTTTTTCTATGAAGCTCTTCTTTTTCTAAAACTCAAACCCCACACGAACGAACACGCTTACACTAACAACTGTCAAAACAATTGTAATTTATAGTCAACTGCAGAGGAAAGACGTAATATGTAATTAATAACAATCCAATAACAGAACCTAATAGCAAATAAATGCTCGTAAAGGGTAAAGGGTAGAGACACAGAGGGGACACCTCACTCACTTCGACCTACACAGATCTATTACAGTCACCACCCCCAGGAGGCAGAGATGAAATGAGGGAACCGAAGGTGCCACACAGGGTCGCAGCTAGACAGGCCACAGAGACGCGCGGAAGTCCCTAACAAGTACTGAGATCACTTCATCCCGGCGCCAGATCCCGCCAAACAGTCATCATACCGCGGTTACGGTGTCGCACTGAGCGTCCCCACCCCCCAACGGAGGACAAGGCGGGCCAAACGCCATCTAGCGCCGAGAACAGCAGTTACCATGTGCAATCATCCGTGCCATCTGCCCGGCACTACACGCCTGAAACTAGGCCTCAAAGAAGATAAGGAAATGGAATGAAGGAAATGATGGGAAGGAAACCGTGGTAATGCACCCCAGCATTCGCCTAAGTGACATGGGGAAACCACGGAAAAAGCCATGTGAGAGTGCGTATGTTGTAACCTCTATATACTGAACTTGCAACTACTTGCCTACATATAGGTACCTCGTACTCATGCAAAACTCATTTAGATCTTTCCCTGACTGCTACACTGTGTAAAACTTACACTTTGATAATCTCTCGTGTACTGAGACATCTGCTTACTGCATTCGTCAACATCTCTTGCCCTTTGCTTCATTTATCCTTTTCTACGAATGGTTTACCATTTCTGTTTCCATATTTTTAAAGCCCCTCCATTTCTCTCTCCCTCTTTTTTTTATCCATTACGAAGTACGGATTTTTCCTCCTTGCCTCACGTTCCAAGACAAATAAATTATTTTACTTCACTTCCCCCTTTAATCTTTCTTTTCCTTTCGCTAAATTTGCTGCAAGAGCTCTGAGACGGCAATTGCTTTCTTTTACGAGGACCTAATTCAATAAAAGCTCAACTGCCATCGTTTTCGTCCCCCAGTTTTCACATTTTCAAACGTCCTTGATAAACATTAAACTGCTAAGGCAAACTCAAAAGAACGGGTCGGGAAGATGGGAAAAGAGGGAAATGGAACAGTGAAGGAAAGGAAAAATAAATATATTTTGTAGAAGAGACGGTTTTACCCCTTTGTAAATAATGTAGCATCTCTGAGAGCATTATATACATTAGCTTGTGAGAAATATTATAAAGGCTTTTAAATTGTATGAGGACGGCTTAAGAAGTTCTTAATATGAAACCAGCTTTTAAACTTATACATTATCACATTACCAGTTACGTATACTAAGCACCTAACTACCGGAAATGTAGGTTTTAAGGTCATCTAAACCCAAAAAACACATCCTTAGCGTGTGTGTATACGTGTAGTGTAGGTCAAAATGAAAAGTTGGATAAATAGCAACCTTGGTATTTAACTTGAACGTCTTCCAACGATACAGTAGTAAGATTTTCAAGAAAGGCCCCGCACCCTAAACTACCCTTTACATGGAAGCTTGTTTTAGTATCTCAAAACTGGCTCTATTTACATTAAAGATTATAATTTTAAGAAATGTGGATAACAACAACAACAATAACAATAACAATAATAATAATAATAATAATGTTGATAATAATAATAATGTTGATAATAATAATGTTAATAATAATAATGTTGATAATAATGTTAATAATGTTAATAATAATAATAATAATAATAATAATAATAATAATAATAATAATAATAATAATAATAATAATAATAATAATAACAATAATAACAATAACAAAAACAAAAACAATAAAAATAATAATAACAATAACAATAATAATAACAATAACAATAACAATAATAGTAATAATAATAATAATAATAATAATAATAATAATAATAATAATAATAATAATAATAATAATAATAATAATAATAATAATAATAATAATAATAATAATAATGTTGATAATACTACTACTACTACTACTACTACTAATAATAATAATAATAATAATAATAATAATAATAATAATAATAATGTTAATAATACTAATAATACTAATACTACTACTACTACTACTACTACTACTACTACTACTACTACTACTACTACTAATAATAATAATAATAATAATAATGTTAATAATACTACTACTACTACTACTACTACTACTAATAATAATAATAACAACAACAACAACAATAACAATAACAGTAGTAGTAGTAGCAGTAGTAGTAATAGTAATACACCACCGCAACTGCCCTAGGGCGCCAAGGCCTACCGACCGACCGCTGCGTCCCCTACCTCTGCCCAGGCATTATGAGTGGGGTGCAGAATTGGAGGGTGAGAGGTGGTCAGCGCCCCGAGCCCCCCCCCCCCCCCCCCCTCCGGCAACCAGTTGTGTGGTCTTCGCGACCAGGGGCCACTACTTTTTAGTCAAGTAGCCCCTCATTTGGCCCTCAGTGACCTAACGAGGCTGAGTGTACCCTGGACCAGGTCTCCCAGCGGGAGAAATCCCCACGCCGGTAGCGGTAATCGAACCCAGGTCACCCACTTGGTAAGCAGCAGCATGAAAAATGTATATCTCATTAAAGTAGAAGACTTATGGCAGTTAAAGTGCTTTGTGGAGGAAAATCGTAATTCGTTTTTCCCCCGTGTCATGCAAATGGAACGGAATTTCAGAACCATCACGTAATGATCAGCTCTTATAAGTTTTGATTATCGCCTGAGTCTACTGTATTCCCCTATTCCCATTGTACCTACAAGGAAATATATGTGTATTAAAACAATTTCTGCAAATGTTTATCTGAGTTAACATGAGGTAGACGGAAGAGTAAACATTTGTGATAATAGCTTCTTTAAGAATGGGTAAAGAAAGTCACGTTAATGTAACACATCAAACTTTTTTTTATAATTTGGATAAACATGTGCTAATTTGCACATAAAACTGTCAAATTAAGGTTTTGAACTCAGGCATGCAAATTTGCGCTAAAGTTGAAAGGCCAAGTTGTTCATCATCACGCACAAGAATTTCTATGCCAAGACGAAAAGAAATGAAGTTGAACTGTCACTAGACTAAACCCAATGACGTCGAAGGTTACCACCACCCCCTTTCCTGTACAGTCTGTTGGCGTTTACAGACAGCACTCACCAGTCATTGACTTGTGCACCGTATTTCTACACTCTTTGCATTGATATAACGGTTTGGGTTTTATTACATAAAAATGTAGAGCTGGTTAAAGCACACATTTTAGATCAAATAGGTACATTTTTTTGGAGTTAACCAATTCCGAGATATTCATTCCTTGGTATTGGTTTCAATTTTCCAATTCTTATACTTTTTCAAATGTGGAAATCATTATTCTTTATTTTTGTCCTTATACAAAGCGAATGAAAAGTAGAAACTATTACATAGCGATCAGCTCATAAAAGATTTATATCACTTAAGCTTATTGTATTCCATATTCCCTTTGTATCTACATAGAAGTATGCAGTAAAACTATTTCTACAAATGTGTATTTGAGTAATGGGAAGTAGGTAGAAGAATATGATTTTTAAAAATAGTTTGTTGAATAATGGGTAGAGAAAGTCATGTGAATGTAACGTGAATGTATTGCTCTGAAGACAACCAGTTTAGTAAAATTTCTTTAGCACCCCAAAAATAAAATAATCCTGCATTCAAAATAAGAGCATCTCAGAAACCTGAGTGACATTGAATACAACAAGAGGTGTTTATGTTTGCAGGTCCATGTGTTCGGATCTCGTGTACGTAATACTGTTTCCACAGTTGCTTATGGTAGTGCACTTCAAGCACCATTGTAACACTTATGGTAGCCTGGCCGCCTACATCGTGGCCTTCTTCATTCGCCTGACTGGAGGAGAGCCATTGTTGGGTCTGCCTGCCCTCATCCACTACCCTGGCTGGGATCCAGAAAACCAGAGGCAACTCTTTCCCTTCCGTACCATGGCCATGCTCATGTCTCTGATCACACTCATAGGCGTCTCATGGGGCACAAAGTAAGTACATTCATATTGCCTTTCAACTCATTTATGGACAACCAAGTCAATTACTTTAACTAAGGGATAACTGATAACTAAAGCCACAATTTTTAGTACCGCATCGTGTGTAGGAGTGTCAGTTATACCGTGAGTGTGTTCGCCCAGACCGAGAGGCCAGCCATCAGCACCGAACAAAACAGCCCCATGCACACGGTAAGGTCACTAAGAATTGTGGCTTTACTGATAACTAGAGCGAGGATAAATATCCCATCGCCTACAATGTTTGCGCGCTCGTATTATACACGCTCCGTGGTGACTGGCAGACGGCGAAGCACAGGAGTTCAGAACATGTAAACAAAAGGGCAGGGCTGTGTAAGAAGCCCTAGTCCATTTACATCAGTTCATATCGTCATCTATTCGTTCCTCAGAAACATTGTAGTGAGCAATAATACATTTTTAAATTGTTCAAAAGTAAAACTTGTCATCTAAACAATGTTTATACAGCGAGAAGCCTCTTTCAACGTCACATGATGTAACGGGAGCAAACGTAAGATATTTTGCATTGTGTTCGTCATACGTAGATGTCATTTTGTCTAGCTGTTGTAAACCAATTTTTATATGAACCATTGTAGCGTAGCTAGGATCATTACATGATTTTACATGATCTATTTTGCACATGTCTTAAAAAAACTCCGATTGAAGTGACAAATGGTCGTGTTCTTTATTCTTTGATGCTGCAACAAGTGCTTTATGTTTTTTGGTATTACAATGTTGCTTCAACAATTTCCGTTTCTCCTTGGAATCTCTAATTTGTGAATAACATAAGTTACAGTGTATCGTATCGCCATTCAATACGACATTATTTCTTCCAAATTCTTCCAATAACTTATTTAATTTACCATCACCTAAAGCTGAAGACATTATTCACCTCGTATGTAAACACGGATCGCACAGAAAATAACACTCCCTATCTGTACGGTACAGCTGTCATACTGAACCACAGCACGCTGTTCACCCCTCAGTCCGAGGTAGCAGCGATGACGTGAAGCAAGCAATTCGCCGTGCAGTCAACCTGATTTCTTCTTCAGTGGATATATGTCCTCGCTCAACTGATAACTTGGATGGTAATTTTTTCACAAATGCTACATGGCACGAAATGCTCACAAAGGCTTGCACTTCTGTATTTTCATCCTTCACGTCCTGTAAGTCACTGTATAATGTGCTTTGAAAAGAGATAAAATAGGAAACTAACTCAAAATACAAAACTATTCTAAAATATGATATAAATGAGAAATGTGTTGCAATTCATGGACTCTTTTTCAAATGAAAACACAAAAAGCAAATTGAGAACATGTATGTGGTATGCTTTTTCAAGTGCAACAGAAGGTCGAGCAGTTAAATGGTAAAACTGTGAAAATCCCCCCCCCCCTCTCAAGAAGTTGGTAAATGTTTCAGTCCTGTCAGCGCTGACCGAGAAATATCAATAGATTTGAAACATTTAAAGATTTAAGTGAAAATAAAACAAACATCCCATATTTTTCGGACTATTAATACAGATAGTATTTGTTTCTTTCTTTCTTTGTTACTTATTGACTTTTCTTTGAAGGATGTGAATACATATTAAAATTCCCAACTTTTGGAAATTATGCATAGAAATAAAGACTACCTGTAAATGCTGTTGACTGTTAGATTCAAATACCAAGAGTTTGCTTGAGCAGCTTTGCCATGTATTTGGGATCCTGCCTTTAGATAGATACTGAAAGATAACTCAGTAAATACAACTTCATTTTAAGTAAGTAAGGGGCAATAGTAATGACAGAACAAACTGTTGAGATATTATGTTGTATGTGAGTGGGTTTTCTCCATTTAATGTGTATTATTTTCTTTTTGTATCATTATTTCTCCTTTTTCTGTGTTATGCTTTAGCCTCTAGGAACTTTACTTTTTACAATGAAGAACATTTTTATTGCACTTCCTCGTTAATGGTGCAGTTTTTATGATTTTACAAATACTTTTCTCAGTCGATTTAATTCATGTATCAGTGACAATGTCAGGTATAATATATAAAACCAGTATCTCCTAAATGTGTATGAAATAGTTTTGTCAATATCATGTACAAAACATTATAAAATAACATACAAAGTCTTAAAAAGTGCCGCAACACAAGTTTATTCTCTCTGCATTTTTAAAAATTAAAATTCTCCTACGTTAATTTGGCTTTTTAAAGGGAAAATGAATAGTTTGTAAGCCACTGTGTGCAGATTGTTATATACGATGAATGTTGCTAACAAAGCAGAAAATAGAGTGAATGATCAGTATGGCTAAGTGTACTGTTGTGTATCCAAACACGGTATTCCCCCAAAGTTAATGTGTTGAGTTAAACAAAGTTGAAGCTGTTTTGACCATGAGACTGCACGGTTGTAAATGTTATGTTTGCAGGTGGGTGTTCGAGACGGGCAGGCTGGCACCAGGGTACGACTTCTTCCGCTGCGTGGTTAACATCCCCGAGGACGTAGAGAGAGTGGACGAACCTGCAGAAGGAGGAGAGCAGTTGGCTGTGATGAACAGTGCGATGCGACAGTACGGGGCTGCCACCATGGTAGGCAAGGACGAGATGAACGGGAGGATCAACCCGGCCCTAGAGCCCGACGACGATATGGACATGCCCGAGGTAGAGAAGTCCGTGGTGCGGCAGCGGGGAGGTCCCGCGGGAGGGGAGACCTCCCTTTAACCGCTTTACGTTTCTCCGGCAACCTCACGGCAACCCGCGATCAATTAGGAATGGTCCGCCAAACGAAACTAAATATTTCTTGCCTTTAGTTGATGGTTTCTACTTGGAATGTGGTTCCTGATCTAACGACCGGGCTTCGACAGCATTTAGCATTCACAGCATTTCCACTTGTTGAGGTTTTATCCGTCGATCAGTTTCAAACTCGATGGAAGCGGTTATGTCTTTACTGTGTGAAGTATCCTATCACCATAAACTTCACTTTAGGTACTCGCGCTGCAAAGGGATTCGTTTACAGACACCTAAAGGTCCGTTAAAAGAAAATTATAGGTATCAAACTTATCACATCTTCTTGACAACACTTTACGGACTGAATTTGTTTACTTAAAATAACCCGAGTGGATGAAAATTAAAGTTATATTAAGATATGTATATTCGCCATATATTTATGCAGGATGGAAGCTAACTATTGCACCAAAATATAGCTACAAATACATATTGATTATAGGAATAAAATGTTTCGAAAGGTAGATGTCTATATTTCGTCGTTTTATAGAAAAAACGTATTCGAGGTATAATTTGGCTACACAGCGGGTTGTTGCTGCCAAAGGAGCCACCGATGTCGTCTTGAGTCCGCATATCCTGTAATACGCAACCTTAAGCGACAGAGTAGAGGAAGGATTTGCCTCCATACATTGCCGAGCTATGATGCATTCGTGTACTAATGCAGTCGCAAACAAACCTCTCAATGTTTGGATCATGTCTTTGTGATCAGCCGTCACTGAGTGAGTGAAGGGCAAAGCTTCATGCATTGTCATGAATGATGACAAACACAAGACGAAGGAGGTGGGGCAAAGCGACAATCTGACGTCGTTAGCTCGCAAGAGAAGAGTATGGGCTTCGCTGACAACAGAGATGGAGAGCAAACTCCCGTAAACAACATTGCCGTCGTGTTTCTTTCTTCATGTTTGTATGAGAAATCAAACTCATGCTTGAACTTTATGCTACTGATAACGATACGACCACATTCAAGGTATGAATAAATACCAGGTGACCCAACTCATCCGACTTTGGCGTAATTAGATATACCTCCCTGCGTTAAAACAGTTGCAAAACGCAATGGGGCAATTTATATGAAGCGGACCCAGTGACGTAAGCAAACTTTGTTTTGCTTATCAGCGATGAGAAGCAGTTCCCAGGCTCGAACTAGCGTGTGCAGTCTACATAAACCAATGTATTTACGACAACAACGCACAAGAAGATGTTCACAGACATTTTACACACCTCCAGGTGCAACGATTGGACCTTATTGCGATCAATTCACGCACTGCATCTCTCCGAGCTCTTTTTATACATTTTTTTAATTTCATTGCTACTTACCTATAGTAGCATTTCACCCAAAAATTCGATATGCAGATTTCAACGCAAATGCGTGTTTTGAGGTCTTCTGAATGCCCAGAGAAAGCATTTTTAGAAAACGCGCGCTCTCTCAGTGTGTGTGCGTTTGTGTATGTGTGTATGTGCGCCTGTGAGTAGCATAATTAAAAATGAAATAGCGACTACCAACGTTTTGTATATGTATTTAAGTTCAATACCTTCCAAAGAAGCGATTCAAGGATTTTGAAGAAAATGTCCTCACTCCAAATTACCTATCCTTTACATGGACAATTTTTCAAAAATGGCTTTTATTAAAATCCTAAATGTTTAAGATATTTACATCACAAATAAAATGTATACTCGAACTTTGAGGAATAGCCCGTTAAGTCCACTTCATTAGGAAAGAATTTTCTACAACAGAGAGAAACCTACAAAAAAGTGCAGATTTCTTTTAACACAATTTATTCCATACAACCTTTTTCAGGCATCAGCCGTTTCCCAGATATAGTTCTATTAGTTTCAATTATTTTATAATTTCGTCAATATCTGAAGTGATCATCAGTTATTGCATGCGATATCATAGAATTTCAGGGTCAGAATACGTTTTTAAACATCTGACTATGTATTCGCTTTCCTGTATCCTTTTGTACCCACAACGAAATGTAACTGCTCATATCAGCATGAAGTAGGTAGAAAAATATGTTGTAGGAATAGACAGTTGAAACTATGTAAAATTAAGTGATAGTGGGTAGAAAAGCCACGTGAAACCAGCATGAATTTTCCCGTGTCTAATAGGTATTTTGGATAACAAAAATCTATTATATACTTCATTCATTAGAATCGCCTGCTTAAGTATGGTGAAACGGTTACTTTCCATTCTGCATTTCCTTGGTTCCTTTAGAAGCAATTCTAATTCAATATTTTTAGTTTTCGTTAAAAGTTGGTCTGGAACTTATGACCTGACAAACTTTATTGGTAAAAATGAGAAAATGTGACCACATCAATACAATTTTAAAGCAACCGCCTTTGTAAGATTGATATCGGGAATACATTCTAGAAGTAGTGTGCCAGTATAGGGAAAATATCACATTTTACCTTGGTACGAGCTTTAGAAACATTATAGAGATTTGATACCAAGAAGTATTGTAGGTATGTATCAAGTAAGCACAATCTTCAGCGAGCCATTTATCAATATTAGTCATTTAAAGGTCGGTTTCAGCTACATATTTAAATGACTACACAAACGTTCGTACATTGCGTCTACGTTGAAAAAGTCCAACAGTTTGGGAATGACTTCTGCCGTTTCTGTCAGTTTACAATGGCTGTAAACAGTTCCTGTCATCAAACTTTTCTTCTACTCTTGTTTCCTCAAAATCAAAGCAACCCAAAACCACAAAAAGCATAAGAAAACTTTAGACAGATAGTTGTTACCTAGGATATTATTTTGGAGGTCTAAGGTTTTGAATAAAATAAGTATAAAAGCACAATAAAGCATAAAATATACAAGCACAGTGTGCAATATAAAGCATTACTTCTCAAAAAATTAAACTGCCTGTTTAAAATCAGATTCAATATAAATACTAAAAAAATACTCGCAGCAACATTAGAAAGCTAGGAATTTCAACAATGAACATTTTGCACGTGGTCCGTACACAATCTGAACCACAACACCCCTCATCTATTGTACAAAAACTTGCGTAAACGCAATTTAAATGGTTCGTGAGTTTCTCACAGAATATTTTGCGGCTGAATATTATGTACCTTATGATCACAGTGCATTAATTTTGAAAATAAGTCCATTGTGGAAAACCACGTGGAAAGTTTTCAACATAGCCCTTGGAAAAAGAGTGATGCATATGTTTCAACTTCAGGTAATCCTAACAGCATGTGTAACAGTACCATATGTCAGGCATGACAGTGTATGGTGGATTGAAAGGGTAATTTAAAAGAAATGGTAAAAGCATTCATTTCTACTGGTATTGTATACCACGTCTTCCGTGAAACCACCCAGAGAACGTATCTGTAAAGTATGCTGAGAAAGTCCTCCGGGATCCCGAGTCAAAAAGGCGGGAAATTCTGTTTATTTAGTGGTTGATCAAACGACAAATATAAAGAATCGTGAGGTGCTGAATGTTCCTTTTGCTACACAGGGTGTTGTTGGTGAAAACCCAAGTCTTGTCAAAACCAAAACTGTATCTTATTGGTGTTCACTTTATTGTGTTAATATCAGCTTTTAGTTTCTGCCTGTGGGCTCATGTGTTGCGTCTTGGGCTGAAGAGATTACATTTTGGCTCAAAACTTCTGTTGTGTTCGTTGCAGCTGTTAAGACCGATTTAGTCAAAACTCCAACTAGGAGAGAGAGAGAGAGAGAGAGAGAGAGAGAGAGAGAGAGAGAGAGAGAGAGAGAGAGAGAGAGAGAGAGAGAGAGAGAGAGATTACTGGACAGCTTAAAAGAATCAGAAACATTTAATCCGCCTCCAGTTCCCGTAATTACTCGTTAGGGTATATAGCTGAAGGCAGGATTATATCACTGCATCAATTTCAATGCAGTTAAACTTGGATCAATCTAGAGATGGTGAAGGGAGTGCTACTGTAACACATTTAAAACGACTGGTTGAAAATGAAACCCTTCAGCTTCAATTCAGAGCTGTATCTGAAATCTCGGATGACATTTGTAAACAAATATAGGTTCTGAAATCAGATAACACTGATGCAACAAAGATCTGACCTTCTATCATAGTTGTTTACATGCTTCAAAGTTCTGCATTTAAATAAACTGGAGAGATATTTGAATGAACGTCACTCTGCCAAAAACTTGTGAAAGCAAGTTCAGTATTTATATTCAATATTAGCCATTCCTCAGCATACTTGTTCCATCTAACATTGATTTTCTAATGGAAGAAATAATATCAGCAATGGCTAAATTGAGAAAGATCTTCTATTACTGCTTCATTCTTCCGGTAGAAACCCTCCACTGGGTTGGCTACACAAAGTAAGCTGGCAATGAAGGCAATTTCGCTTCCTCCATCATCTGCTTCGGTTGATAAAAGCTTTTTATAAGCTCAATTGGATTTTAAATTTTAAACGTTCATGCATTGACAAAAGTCTCCAATCCAATTAATAAACCTTAAGAGATGACACAGATGACTAATTTCATTCTTTAGCATTGTTCTCTTATTGTAGTGTTCTGTTGTGTTCTCGTATAACGTGATGCTATTTTTGTAAGACAAAATTACTTTACTGTCAAAAGAAAATTCCTTTAAGGTACTGAAGTTTATGTGTACAAAAATAAAGCATAATCATATAAAGCATAAATATAAAAAAGCATAACGTGGGTTTCTCTAATCATAAGTTAATGTTAAATATGTCGTGGGAATGGCTTGAACAACGTTGTGTTTATGAAGGGGGGGGGGGATCCTCTCCTTACAGTGAGTGCGTGCTACAGGTCGTGTGCTACCGAACTTACAAACACGCGATTTGCATTACGTGACCTAAAATTACTCCACAATGAAAGGTGTAAGAAAACTGACATATACCTATTACCTGTTTCCATTCACATACGCTAGCCCTGAATGACTAATAATAAAACTTAAATTGGATGGTAACATTTCAGTGACCCCGTCTGGACCATTTTCCACTAATACCTACAGACGCTTGGTCCGGGAAGAGACACCTGGTTTAGACATGTAAAATTCGTTTGTCTACACCAGCCCTGTCCAACCCGGCGCCCGTGATGTATTTTTCTGGCGCCCTTCATAAACTAATGTTTACTCCGGCGATTTCTAATATTAATTCAGATTTCAAAACAGAAGTATTTCCTTGCGAATATCTTCCTAGTACACACCTATGAAGTATATTTTTGTGCACTTAAAGCTGTATTCATTACTTCCCTTACCAGTGCTTTCCCTTTTTTCTCTGAAAAGAAGGGTAGCTGCCCTAACGGTGGTTGTGATGGCGCCCGCGCCTCCTAGGCATGAGTTAAATGTGCCCGAGAACGTAAAAAAGTTGGAGCACTGATTTAGACCAAAAGTATCTTCTATATTTGCTTTTGCACTGGTTTAAGGCTGCATTTTGTTTTACAGCAGAGTGATCCAAATAGAATGGAAGCTCTCTGAATAATAATAACACCAATAACAACAACAATAACAACAGTAACAATAGCAATAGCAGCAACAGCAACAACAATAACAATAACAATAACAATAACAATAACAGTAACAGTAACAGTAACAATAACAATAACAATAACAATAACAATAACAATAATAATAATAATAATAATAATAATAATAATAATAATAATAATAATAATAATAATAATAATAATAATAATAATAATAATAATAATAATAATAATAATAATAATAATAATAATAATAATAATAATAATAATAATAATAATAATAATAATAATAATAATAATAATAATAATAATAATAATAATAATAATAATAATCTATAAATAGTTCCGAGGGTTCGCGTGTCTGTGAACAGTAGGTAGGTATAATTAAGAAACGAAGAGCGGGTTATAGACCAAATTTGTTAATTTCAGCGCATTGTAAAAATGCTACATGAAGATTTTAAAGAAAATTCTCACCCCAAATTACCCATTTATGGAAAAACATTCGATAGTTTTTATAACGAATAGTAATCTGTATTAACAAGTAGAAAGAAGAGTAAACTTTTGTAAGAATATTTTTTTCTTTCTCTGATTTATCTGTGTTGGATAGAGGGAATGTAGGTTTCCAAAAAATTTCCTCTCAAACTCTTTTTAAAAGAGAAATTATGTTTACCACTAATTTTCTCACAAACAGCTCTAAAATGTTAGATTCAAGGAGCATGTACTTGAGGTATTGCGATGAAAAATTACATTTACATCTTAAATTTTCTGTGAAACTCACAGAACTTGGTTTACTAAGAACACGTCTAGGGCTCGTTACATGCGCAATGCGCGCCATTCATGCATTTGCATTTTCCCAAGTTTAAATGCGTCATCTGATGGGATGTTTGAACGTTTGTTTTCCGTATTGCTTAGTATGAAACCATTTCTGGGCAAACATGCATTGTCAATAACGTGATAATTTAATGAATATTATTTGATACAAGGAATACTAAACGAATTTGTGATGAGTAGAGAAAATGATGTGAATGCACATCGGAATCTTTAGTTGGGATTTTCGAGTGAACTTGCGACATTGTATTTCCTTTCTGCATGTTCTTATTTTCCACTTAAGGAACCACATTACTGATCTAACAATGGGCAGAATACCTATGTAAGCGAGAGCAAACCTTCGAATGAACTGTGTCAGAAGCGATATTTCGGATACCACAACCTGCGAGAAGATCCACAATCTGCCGTAAAAGTCCAGTTTCCAGTTATTTGCACTTTCACTGTAGTTGTTTAATCCAATTCATTTTATGCGGTAACATTTAGGTATATTAACTTTTGCAGCAATTTAACAACCAAACGTCTTTTGCAAAGTTTCTATGTTGCGGTTGCCGGCTTTAAAATGTTATCAGTCTGGTCACTCCTGGAGCGTGGCAAACGCGCACGACCGCCATTGTTTTGGTGAAAACGTACTTTTTTTATATCATTCGCGTATCTTATTCATCTAAATCACGCAAATGTTCTTCATGATACGTGAAAGTTATCATTTTAAGTTCACCAGGGTTTTGTTTAAGTTAATGTGCGGTTCAGGTATAATTCAATAGCTGAAACCCAAAGTTTATATAGTTGTGTCTTCGTTTGGCATTTCTGTTGTCTTGGGGTTGCCACAGAAACTTCTGCATCAGTCATTTGCGCTTCTTGAAGTAGCCGTCATTTTTCCAGGAAAGAACTTGTGCAAATAAAAATAAAATACTTATCAAAGGTAAATTGGCTTTTACTCTCCTAAAAACTAGAACTCTAAGCCAAAAACCAACCCTCTGTTACTTCATTGTCGGCGAATTCAGAAGCTCAAATGACGGAAACAATGTTATTCCACGTAAAGTTCAAATATTATAAATGTTGCAGTTAGTATTACAGGCATAAGTTGTTGAAACACAAACCGTTTTAATTGTGCGTGTATATGTTATGTGGTGGAATGTCATATTAGCAAGTGCTCCTCATTACCATGTTATCTATGTATGTTCCCGACAATAACTATGTATTAAGATGTTCCCAAACTCAGTAGGCCTAATGCTACATTTGCCTTCAACTGTAGTGTTCAAATCTGCCACAAAGCAATAGCTCGTAAGTGTTTCCTCTCACTTATTTTGCACTTATTGAAGCTACAACGGGAGAAAGCAAAGCATAGAAGAGAATATTTTTACCTCAGGTTGAAGACTGGAGTTCCAACTGACTAGAAATATGCATGTTAGAACTGTCATGCGAGGTAATTTGTGGTGCTATTTACAGAACGATTGGCAATGTACATCACTGGAGCTCTGCTGTTTTTCATTTATAAATCCACTCGAAATTACACAAATTAATGATTTTCATTCTGTTGAGATATTCTTGTGCTGAAACGTGCAGTTAAGTAGCTGTTTCTTTCACTTATATAGTCCCCTTTAAGGAACACTGGGATTGAAAAGTGACCAAAAATTATCAAACGGACGGTTTTTAGGTCTGCGCATATACATGCTCTTCAAAACTTCGATCATCGGTTGGCAGTGAAATTTTTGAAATTCCGTCATTTTTCAAGATCCGGCACAGGCTTTAAATGCCATGTTCCCTAAATTTAAACGCCCCTTTTCTGCTTAAATTTTCAGCAATATTTGAGTAAAGTATGGGCCAAAGGGCTCAAAAAACAACTAAATTCACCGGAAAGACGTGGTTAAGCGATGGATCTGAGCAGGGAGGCTATTAGATAAAAGGGGTAAGGTGTGACAAACAGGTAATCTGACTCATGATCATGATGCACGAGTGTAGAAAAGTTGGCTTTTCTCGACCTTATATTTTTAATGCACTATCTGCTCCATGCGCGTCAAATTTTGTGGTATGTTCCTAGAAATTTTCCAGCATGTGCTCCATTTATGTGACTTCAACTTCAGTCTTTGATTTAAATATCTGAAAATTTGTTTAACTTTAAAAAATTAAATACACAAAAAAGTTTAAAAAATTATTTTCAATGTACATCAAAGCAAAGAAGTTAATTACTTTAAAAGTGATTATTTTTTCTTCCTGCCAGAGATTGATGGTGTTTGTTGGGAAATTATAGTTTATAAAATAATAAAACTGTTGTGATATTTAATCTTTGCATGGAGTATTTTGAATATTAAGGTATTTTCGCATTAATTTAACAATTAATACCTTCAAAACTATACAGCAGATTGTGCTGGAACTTTGTGTGGAAGTTTATAACATAAACACCCTTAACTATGCAAAATATAGATTTCATATCTATAAAATATAGAACATATAAATTCCAGTCCCAGGGTCCCTTAACGTCTATGTTCATATCGGTGGGCTTTAAGTTGAAAAATAACTAATCATGTTATTACTCGTTGAATTGTAGGGATATTTAAGTTTAGTGTACTTCAACCTGGTAGGTGATATCCAGTGGCGACTTTATCATTGATGCGATTGATCAGTCGCATCCCTTATCCTAATAATTATCATTCACTGTATATTTTTCATAATTAACTTTAATTTTATTTGAACAGGATTAGCTTGATAGTCGTAAGTAACCAAAACTCAAAGCTGAATTTAAACTTGGTGACTTGAATACTGTTAATCATTTTATATATTTAATATTAGACATACTAGTATGTCTAGTACAAGCATGGATAAATGAGCATAGGTTTCAGCGATGGTTAAGGCAGCCATTTATAGACTTTGTTTCGCTTCCGTCCCCCCCCCCCCCAAAGTAAAGTTATTAGTGGTGGATATGACTTAAAAATATACATAAGTCCATAACATTTTTATTTATTGATTACATTTTTAACTTTACAGCGGGAGTTTTGGTGTATCATCTAGTTTGCAATGATCTTGTTTCTTAATCAGTTGCATTCTCTTACAAACAAGCCACAAGTCGTCACTGGTCATATCGAACAATAAAAGAATTAAAATGATTCTCATATGATCCCGGGGTTCGTAGAGCTTAGTCACCCCACGTTCACCCTCTTAGTATAGGCAAAAACTCCGGAGTAAATCGCCCTTACCGAGATTCGAATTCGGGACCTCTTGATGGTGAGCAGACACGCTACCCCCACACCACAGAGGCGGGATTACTGTAGAGTTAAACGTGTTTTATCACGAAGCACACTCAAATTCACTCCCACGTACTTAGACTTCTTAGAAAGTAGGAAATGATTAAAGTTGAATAATTTTCTCTGTCAGGATTCAAATCCAAGATCTCTGGGTTAAGAAGCCGGAACACTCAACCAAAGAGTCAGTTCAGCATAATCATAGAATAACATTTTAATGCTACTACATACCGTAGCCTTTGTAATAACATCATTTTCGAAACATTAATTTCAAGTCTCAGAAGGAATTATTTTTGCGATGAAAATGTTGAAAGTTTAAACACCCAAATGTTGCATATTAATCCTCGAATAAGTTTATACAACCAAAGATTAATGTGGTTTTATTGTTTCATTTGTATAGCCCCCTTTAGAGAAGAAATGATCCTGGATAACGACAAATCCCCCGTCCCAGCAGGGAATGGAACCCGGGATCCTGGGTTGATAATTCAGAAGGTAAACCACATCAAAGCAGAGGCAGAATACATTAAATTGTGATCATACAAAACAGTAATAATGTAACATTTTTAAATGTATTAGATTATTGAAACTCTAAATCGAAAACTACACTTCATATCAAGCAAGTGCTCCCTAATCTCTTCATAAACCTTCAGAGAATGTACATTGGAGGCTGGCCCAGTAGCTCAGTCGCTAGAGCACCTGGCTGCTATGCAAAGGGTCCCGGATTCGATTCCTGGCTGGGAGGTTAGGAATTTTTCTTTAACTAGGATTATTCCCCATCTGCCCTAGAGAAACAATAGAAACCTAAGGTTCAAAACTACCGTTAAACGAGTGCACACCATTGCTATTGAGCACTTGTTCCAAGAAAAAGCCGGCAATCTGCCCTTCGATGTTAAAGGTGGCATATAAATGGAACATAAAAAAGTACATGGAAATTTGAAAGAAACTGAACAAAAATTGCATAGTGAAAAAGGTTTTAATGTGGCAAAACCCTAGGCAAACATAATTACGAGATTAAGAACTTTTTTTTTTTAAAGCACGCCGTTTATACGACGACTTTAACATCTAAGATAATCGGCGGGCTTACCTTTGGAACAATTGCTCATCGGCAATGATGCTTACTCTCGTTCTATTCTGTTCACCTTGAGATTTCTTTAGGTTAGGATTTTCTCTATAAACATTAACTTCGCGCGCGCGCGCGCGCACACACACACATAACACACACACACACACACACACACACACACACACACACACACACACACACATACATTTACACTCTCAGTGAAACTTATAGACTCTAGCGAGTATGGGGAATAATCTTAAAGAGGTCACACCCTTCAACAGGGAATCGAAACCGAGACCTCAGATTTGGAACGCGCTGGTGGCTTTAAACCAGGCCTGACGAACCTTACTCCGAAACTACGAACACACTTTTCCCTCCCCTCTTTAACTGCAGTACCTTGCATACTCACACATTGGAAGGAACCGGTTTTCCCTTTGGTTTTCCGCCTTCGTGGTTACAAAGGGAGCCCAAATAGGGGAATGTCTTCCCACCTGGTGAGTGCAGTTCGTCAGGCCTTTTAAACACTGCGCCTGTACATTAAAATAGCTGGAAGGGTGAACTCGCCATTAGATCGTGATTCTACAATCCTTAAATAATTGTCCATTAATGTTCTTAAAAAATCCAGAATTTATAAATATTAATGATAGTTTTGAATTTATGGTTTTAAAAGTTTAACACATGATTTCTTATTGGACTGTTAAAGGTGTTAGTTATATTATTCTTTTATTTTTAGCAGTAAAAGTCCTGATATGGCACAAAATTTAATCTTTGACTACAAAAACAATATTCGAGGAATTATATATAAAATAGAGCTCAAACTTTGCAATGTTCATCAGAAAGGGAATTTTATACGAGATTTGACCTTTACTATTTCAAATTTATTCTCCTGGAAACGTACATAAGCGTATAGGACTATGGAAATTTGTTTTCTGCTATGATAAATACTGAGCAAATCTGTGATAAAAAGTTCAATAAATTGATTGATATTTCTAGAAACTATCAATTACGTACAGGGTACTCTTAAGTCATTCTGGAACTTCCAGTCTTCTCTGAAAAATGAGGGTATTTATTGATAAAATAGCTAAATGTTTTTATTCATCTGCTCATCCTTTTACGGAAAACCGGCTAAGAAACGTAATGAGTTTCGCTTTACAGTGCCTGGATACGCCGGTATAATGTTTATCGCTTGGCTGATCTATTTCAGGTGCTTCATTCACGAGAAGTGTTACCAAAAACTCTCACTTGGGCAAAAATATTTAATTAGCAAAGCATTAGCATTCACATATTCTGGAGCAAGCAAGTGTGGTCCAGTTTACCAAAGGATGCGTTCAGACGGGATTCTTGCTCGTAGCACTCACTGTGTGCTGTTTTCTCTGCAATGTGATGGGTGCAGGGCAGTGCCCAGATTGGGAGCATGCTGTGCTTATTTACAAGGACTGCTGTTATTCATTCCAATACTTCATGCCAAAGATCAGGTTGCGATAGCTGAAATCCTACAAAGGAATTGTCTCAAGTGTTGTACAAGAAGCTTTGGTCCGCATCAGTAAGATAACAGGGACATTTTGTGTCTGAATTTGCTCAACTCCTTATGAACCTTCCTTGAAACACATTTTTTGAAAGTAACCATCTTACTGCCTCTTCATTCAACAAATGACAGTGCATTTTCTTGCTGCTTTCAAAGCACTTTCTATGGATTATTAGCCACTTTCTGGAAATTTACTCAACAAATAAGCTGAGTCACAAATACATTGTTGGTTACTATCTGGAAATAATGTTTAGATCTGCCTGCTTAAACAAATCCAAAGGCTCATGGTGCATGAAGAGGTGTTCAAGTTCCAACGCTTGATAGTGGAAATAGTTGGTACGGATTGGTGGTCCAATCGACGTTACGTGGATCTGAATGAGGGCCTGAGAGGAACTTGTCCAAATTGTTCGGAAGGTTTCCAGATGAAATCCTCTCTCACATAATCCATTCTGAGATATCTCTTCTGCTCCTAGCAGTAAACACAGTACTCTTAACATTGGCAGACAGAATATAAAAACGACATGACAATCGCTACAAAATGTGAAGATTTCACAAAAATATTATGACATAGGTACAAGCACATTTCTCGTATGGGTTTTTGCAGACTCTGGAATGCAAACATATAGTTTCTAACTTGCGCTGACATTCAAGAAACTTTATATAAATTCTAATTTAAATGATAAATTTCACTCACCCATTTTTTAGGTATTTGCTAACATACGGGTGACAAATGCATAGATATTAAATGACATACATGGGCAGTCTTCGTGAAGAGTTTCACAGTAAAATTTTGTACGATGTCCAAATTCTTATATTTATAAGTCATTACGGCCAACGTTCTACATTTTATTTGTGTGAATTATATTATTTCAATAAAGATGATGCTGTACATAAACATAGACTATTGCAATTCAAACGATAGTACTCGAAATCAGAAATGTGATGATAGAGTGAGTTAGTACAATGAGACAAGAATGAAGGAAAAGTTATATTCTTGTGTGCACTTCGTAGATGTGGAAGTAATGTGTCCTTTGGGTTGGCAGTGCCCGTTCTGCAGCGTTCGTCTCCTTCGCTGGCAGTATTGTGGGGGCAACGTCTTCTGTCGAATGTGGATAACTTCCCCGTCTTTAAGATCTTCGCTACCCAGTGGAGCTAAAATACAAATGTTTTCTTTAACAAGAATGGTGACTGGTGTTTGGGGAAAGTCATAGTTTTATTTGTATTTTAATTCAGATGAAGCATTCAAGAAGTTCGATGTACGTTGGACCACCTACCCTGACCTTGGGCTTTTCGTGGTTACCCCAGGTCGGTAGGCAAATGGTGTGGTAGTTCCTCCTCTACCACAAATTTCCTGTCACATCATTTCTTTTCAAATTCTTCACCTTCATATGTTTCAGGGTTGCAGGATCAGGCGACGGCGATTGGTGCGTTGCAACGTGACAGTGGAGTTTGTTCTGTGTAAAAGATTTATCGTATGAATGACCAGCTGGTGCCCCTCCTGGGGGGACCTCGTTCCTGGGACCCCTGGGTTGATGATGGCGCAGGCAGGCCTAGTGTCACATGGAAACGTTAGGGACTCCGTCCTTGCTAGTACGCCCGGTCCGAGTCTGCCCTTCAGTCCTTCCTCCTAGCGGTTATATAAGACACGATGAGCTACTGGAGTGGCCTACGTGCGGTACTGACTTCCAGAGAATGTGAGCCTCCAACTATCCTATCTTATCTTATGCTATCCTACCCTACCCTATCCTGTCTTATCCTACCCTATCATATCCCATACTATTCTTATCCAAATTTTAGGTGCACGAGTACTTTGCGACACTGCTTCGCTTCTTCTCAAATCACTTAATGCTAGGACCGTAGTTAAGATGTCTGTGCGGTTATAAAATCACAAATCAAATCAGGCGAAGGGAACTTTGCATAGCAGCATTCAAGCATGACCTGTTTTGTTACTGTGAGATTGGCCAGTTTCTAATATAACAGGCATGATGCGATGCCTCTAATACCCTAAGTTAGATATCTTTGAAATTTACTGAATTGTGACAGTTCCCTTGTTAGGTTAAGATTCTCCAGTTTCCCACGTTCACACCAAACATCGCGCTCTTCTTTTGATGCCATGCAAAGTGGCAAATATTACAATATTTTAATATGAACAGAAGTATAAGAAGTTTAAAATCAGCACTGGTCAACATTCAAAATTTCGCTCACTTTAAGTGGCCACTTCCTATTCATTTGTGTATCAAGCAACATGTTGTTTAATACATTTACCTCTCATTTAATCGAAAAAGATATTTTTACTACAAATGTTTGTTACAAATAAGTGAATGAATCATACTTATCTTCGATTGCATAAATATGCTTTATTGCGTTTGTAAATCCGGTTCTTCTGTTATTTACCTTGCTATGCTTAATCAAGGCTCAATTTTGAGGGTCAAAATTGTAAAATGCCGTAAGAGATGTCCTGTAAGTAAACTACAAACCAGAAACAAACAGAAACGCTCCGTTTATTGAGGTAAGTTTCATACATATATGTGTGTATGTACGTTATATACAGGGTGTTTAAGACTTGTTTCAGTAACTGTGCAGGTTGGTATTGTTCCTATAAATCAGAGATAAAGATCCTGAGAGTAACAACTTCCATACAGTTGCCAAAAACGTTATCCAGTTAAAACGGAGAAATGCTACCGCACTCTTCAAGTGAGGCACTACTTGGCCATTTACCTGTTGTTTGCACACAGGCCCGGGGAACTGGACAGCCATTATCGCTTCATTAATCTCGTGGAGATTACTAGCTGGAGGAACTGTATGTAAAGGAATGAAGAGTGATAGATTAATCTACAGCCGGTTCCCGGATTGGGTCTAAACATCAGGTATTAGGATATGAGGTATGATACCTTCTAATAGATCAAACTTTTGGGCCTTACGTGAGAAATATTACGCGAATTTGTGAACACCTCAATATTCGTAATTTGAAACCAGGAGAGAACATATGTATTGTGAGGTCGCGCATTGTTAAGCGCCTGTCATTTGTTTGAAATAGGTCACATTAGTAGAGTAAGAAAACATTTCTGTTTTCCGTTGACCAGTGAAGAAAGTGAACGATCACCTCTCAAGCAAGGTGTTTGAAGGCGTCCTTCAGTAAGCGCTAATGATGCACCCAAAACTGCCTCTAACCTCACTAAACGTGCAGACCTCTATGCAATTAGAAAAAGGCCTGTCTGAACGCACCTTTCTCATTAGTTGAAACCGGAGCAAGTATAAAACAAATAATAGTACTAATGTTAATAACAATTATTATAACTATTTAACTAAACTTAGATTATCACTGACTAAAATGTATGCCAACAGCCCATCACAACAGAAGCGTTCATTGGTATTCCTGAAACAGCAATTAGATTTACCTTAATCATAAAAAGTATAGCAATGTCTCTTAAGTAATTGAAACAGCAGGTGATAATAATGCCTATTTTGGTATTTCGCTTGTTTCTTATACGCACCTAGCTAGGAGTACTAATGAACGAGGCCGTAATATAATAGTGCGTATATCTGTAGCATTGTTTTCATTTTACGGTCAAATGCGGCAATTTAATCATGTTTACTTGCAGTATTCTTTTAATTCAGGCATGGGCACGAGAGGAGAGATAGAGATTGAACTTGCCTTACTCACCCCACATTCTCTTGCCGAGGGACGAATGTTGTTTTGATACAATCAGCGCAGTGGTGGCTTTGTTCCACCTGCGCGGTGGTAATACTTTCTACGCTATAATTAACTATTTTGTTTACATTAAACATATTTTGCATACAATAATTATTACAGGCATCTACTGGGGTTAGGTAAATTACATAATATTCAAGTTTATAACCTTCCTTATCTTACCAGTAATATTCTTTCGCTGCCTTATGATTACCACACTATAATACATAAATATAATATAATATAATAAATAATATAAGTTGTTACTCTTTCACAATGCATAAAGCAGTAAAGTTCCATTGCTATTAAGCCTTAAATATGCTTGAAGACTATCTGATCTACATAATAAATTGTTTGGCTGTTAAGTCAATATTGTGTTCAAACTTTGAAATGAATAAGAAACTAAATCCCTAAAAGTGGAATCATGTCGTCCCGTTTATGAGTTTACAAGAACAGAAATTACCTTTTGAAAATGTAAATAAGTACTGTAACATCATCAAGGTTTGGTTTATGCTTCTGATCAAAATGGCGTTTGATATTGTAACGCTTTATATTTGTAAATTGAAATCCGCTTATTAAACAGCAAACTTTCCTGTATATATATAAATTCTCTCTGCCAATTATCGAGAAACAGATGTCCCGACGAAGCCATACTCGCCACTGAATGAAGTGTGTCGGAACCTGAACAGCACCGAAGGAGAGGGATGGCCGGTGGAGTGAGGCAAGAACGTGTTTCAGTAGAGTGGCCCTTTTGAACCGATTTTGCCCATGCCTGTTTTATTTAAATGTGCTCTGGTAATTGTATTAACCAAAGAAACAGTGCTTTAACAGTTAACTTACTCATCAGCTCTTCCTCCTGGCCGGGTAGAAATACATATGTAGTTCTTTACAAATTAATTTAATGAGCAAGTATTATAAATCATGAAGTTAAGGATATGTTGGTTGATTGTAAGACAGAAAGACTCTAGAAAAAGAAGATGAGAAAATTAATAAAAAGCTATTTTTCTAAATGTACCTAATATAAAGATGTGGACGATGCAGGTTAGTAATATTGTTGTTGGTTAAATGTTTGGCAGGCTGTAGATACCTCCATACCCCGTGGCGAGGCTATTCAAATGAAAACATTCCCAATGGTATACTGAACACAAGGTCACCAGTCTCAGCCACAACGCCAGGGAAGCTGCAATCCGGTTTTATGAACCTTTTTCATTATACCTACACGTTTAGCATGTTTGTACCTATCACCGAACTTAACTATGTATCGTTGTTGCATAGTGAACGAGAGTGGTTCACTTTTGTGTTGTTGAACAAATACTATTAAAGTGTTCGTTATGTAAAGTATTGATGTTGCTATAGCCAAAGTTGAAACAAAAACATGTAGAGAAGTGGTTGTTGATTGTTAAGGCTGACTTGTGGAGACGTCGCATTTTTTTATTTGCAAAGCACTGTCTTGCTTATTTGTTGCTTGTTAAGTTTTTTATGATGCTTCTATTTGCTAGCTACCAACAGTACTCCATGCTAACCTGTCTGTTGTAGACATGGGACTCTAAACAGATGTTGTTATTCACTTTCCAAAGTGTTTAATCCTCTATAAAAGCTTTATTAGAGAATGTTGAACAGTATTAATGTGAAAAAAAAAAAAAGGTTTTAAGTAATCCTTTTGATAGTGAAATAGTTATTTTTTCCTCATAAAGGGGCCAAAAGTGCCAAAATATTTTCCTATTTATTACTTCTCAAAGGTAAATGTGTCCCTAAAAGTCCCAATTCTACAATGAGTTACATTCCTTTTCAAGTGTTTATGTTTGATGCAGAAATGTGGATTTTTTCAACAGTATATATATTAGAAAAGAGACTGAAAGTCGCTGTAGTTGCTTATTCTTGTACATTCTATTTTTATTCTCGGTGTTTTTTATTGAGTTTACAGATTAGTTCATGTTGTTCTTACAAGTTTATATTACAAAGATATGCTTGTAGTCTAATGTTAAACTCAACTGTGAAGTGGACTGTCTTAATGCTAAGCATTAATTTATTTGGAGAAATCCAACAATGTAACTAAAACGTGGGTAAGAATATAAACCGCAACATTCAATAAATGTTTTCTAGTTGTTGTAACCCACCATTAGGGTATGTTGTCTTATGAATATGATTTACCGGAAAAAATGCTAGTCCCTTGCAGAATTTAATGCTGTGCGGGCATTTTCCTATAATAGCTCAGTGGTTAGAGCAACCGAACTGAGACCTGAAGATCCATGGTGCAAGTCCCGGTTATGCTATTGCATTTTTCAGTTTGAAAATCCTCGTCCTACACACGGCCAGTGAAAGAATAATTAATCTTCAAAACTAAAATTAACTCACTTAAACATGCTCTGTCACATCTAATTTAGTATTTAGACGTCTTCCGAACCTTTTCTTATCAATGTAACAGAAGCTCAACCAGAACATTTGTTAATGGGGCAGAGGGTAGTTGAAAGCTTTTTGCGATTTTTTTGTCTCTCTCTAATTTTCCGCCTAGAAAATTATGAGTGAAATAGGAGTATACACCGTTCCAACCATATAAGAGTCATTATTGCAAAATAAATTGAATTGTTAAGTGCACAAATATATTCGTATCTATATCTTAAACTGTGTCAAATTTATGCATTTATTTAATTGCTCAGCAGAATTTCTTGCATGTAATTTTTGACATTCCCTACATGTTTAGAATGCAGTATAAACCATATAATCATTCGATACTACTTGCTTTAATATATCACTTATCTTTATTTTTTGTGACATAAAAATTGTGAGAATATGCTTCATAAATGTTTAAGACAACAAAATGACATAGAATTCAAGGCATGACTACAACTATGGAAGTCTTATTAATTCAAGGTAATGTCATTTTATTTGAAATGGAATCAAATAATGGAGCTAGGTTTCTTAGAAATATAGGAGAGCTAACCCATTTCTCTTGTCTCTAAGGTGAAGATAATGTTTTAGTCTAGGCAATGTAGAAAAAGTATTTTCATTTTCAGCAATACAGTTAGTATCGCCAACATATTCAACAATATTTTAAAGTTTGACATTACGTTTCACTGGAGGGAAGAGTGCAAATTACTAACAAAATGTCTTGAAAATGTTTTGACATGTATTCATAAGAAAACTAATCACTGTCAACAAAAATAACTAATTATTTCTTCGTATTTTATTGGAGTTTTCAAACATATTTTCGGGAGAGGTTTTAACTCCAAGGCACCCCTTCCCCCGGATGTACACATATACTTAAATGCCCATATTCTGCGAACTTTGTTTCTATTCTACTTACGGTTCTCTGTGAAATAGGTCACAGATTTGTATGAGTTTCATTAAAAAGTATAGTTGTCAACCAGCTATGAGACATTCTCTGAAGATGCCCAACGCAGTCTTGGTCGAAACGTCAGAGTATTCATCGACTGGACCACGGCCTACAAGCCCGAAATCTATCATCTATTGGAGTATATTTACTGTTTGTTGACAAGTCTTCTCTAACCATAATTTTAATACTTTCATTAACATTTTATTTTAGGCTGATATCACAGCTTTCCTCACATAAAAACTGATGTCAAAGTTCAAGGATTAAACTGTTATAATTACAACTAAAGCTTCTGCATGAAATAAGGAAATGTTGCAGTATTTGAGAAAATAACCTTTCAAAAAGAAAAAAAATAGGTTACCAATTAAAAACGTTCTCGATGAGGTCACAACCCTTGGGATAATGGCTTAAAATGGTTGCTTTTATAAAATTATCTGCTAAAAATATTCAATTTTACTGCTTGAGCACTTTTTAATAAATGAGTTACATTTAGTTTCATTAGCATAACGCATTTCTTATTGACACCCTGCAGGTTACCGGTATATCAAATTTAAAAGTAAATATTCTAAGTTCAAGAAAGAAGAAGAAAGAAAGAAGTGTTTTAATTACTAGAAGAAAACCGCGAACCCTTCTAGAAAGTATATTCGAATTAATCTTCCTTCACAATATTTTAAGAGCTGTAATCTCTTGCATATATCTGATGGTTCAATTTACATTAAAATTATACAGCTTGTGTTATTTTTAACTTCCCAACTGCTTAGGAAACAACGCAGTTTTATTTTAGAAATAACGTTTATTTTAGTTCTTGTGCGTTCTTGTCCAGGCAATACTTTATGGACACATAAGTAAGTTGAAAATATCATTACACAGTGCTATTTTGAAAGTAATTCAGTGACATTTTTATTGAGATTACAGCCACTCAGAAAACAGCCAAAAAATACTTTTTAAATTAAGAATTCTATAAAATAAATGCTTTTAACACGTTTTTGACAAATTGAATGTGGTTATTTTTATTAAACCAAATGTATATATGAGGTTTTAGTTTTATTCTCAAATGAAGGAACATTTCATATAAATACTTAGTTCCAAGACCACCTTCGCACCACAGTTAGTAGCGCGCTTGCCTCTTGCGCGGAAGACCCGGGTTCGATCCCGGCATTAGCATGGGGATTTTATCCCCTCTGGGAGATCTGGCACGGGATACACTCAGCCTCGTTAGGGACCAATTGAGGAGCTACTTGATGGAGAAGTAGCGGCCCCAGGTCGCGAAGGCCACATAACTGGCCGGCAAGGCTTGGGGCGCTGACCACGTCCCACCCTCCAGTACTGCGCCCCACCAATGACGCCTGCAGTGGGCAGAGGTGGGGTCGCAGCGGCTGGGCGGTAAGCCTTGGCCCTTCATGGGCTGTTGCGCTAGGGTTTATTATTATCATTATTATTATTATTATCATTATTATTATTATTATTATTATTATTATTATTATTATTATTATTATTATTAGCATTATTATTATTATTAGCATTATTATTATTATTAGCATTATTATTATTATTAGCATTATTATTATTATTATTAGCATTATTATTATTATTATTATTATTAGCATTATTATTATTATTATTATTAGCATTATTATTATTATTATTATTATTATTATTATTATTAGCATTATTATTATTATTATTATTATTATTATTATTATTATTATTATTATTATTATTATTATTATTATTATTATTATTATTATTATTATTATTATTATTATTATTATTATTATTATTATTATATTTTTACAACTGGAAAATTTGGAAGAATTCGACAAAATCTTACTAAAGAAAAACTTTAAAACCTATTACAACTTAATATATTTCAGTTAGGTAACCTGGTTCACAGTATTAATCATTTCCTGAAATTCTGTATTTGTTTCTTTGAAATTTGGAGTGTTACGTGAATATTATTTTGTTTCTGCTAAAATCATACTATACATTTGTATAATGACTTTGAAAACAAATGACGGCAATTACAGAAAAACATGTATTGTGACTTCAATAAATCAGGCAATATTAAAGTGTATATTCTCCCTGTTGTCCAATTTTTAAAGTTAGCTATAGAACAGTCCATTTCACAAGATCTACCACAGTTATATATTCAGGGTTGGTAATTAGTTTTGTAATGCAGTTTGGGTGTAAAGAGCTTCTAAATAATATTATATAATATAGTGTTGCATGTGGTAAGGAGAAAAGTTCTGGGTAATAGTGATGTGAACTAGACAAAAATTAATTTTAAAAAATACCAGGTGATTCCAAAGCAATAGTTAAACTATGTTACCCAATGGTGGAACTAAGTGTTATTCCTACTATATTTGACTTTTTCTACTGTTATATATGTTCAAAATGACCATAACAATTATACTTGCATCTGGATTTGTATTCGTGTTAAGTTATTCCGAATTCTATCGAAGATATAATTTATAAATGTTGTTTCATATTTCATAGTTTATTAGCATATAACATGTAAAGTATCGTTAAAAATCCGTCGTTTTAGATTTATACGTTTATTGTAAGTTTGCTTTATCCTACCTTTGGTAAAATGCACGCACAAGTCTGGCCCTTTAAAAGTTCTTAAATTTTTTTTTTACAAAAATACCTAGCTACGATTATTTTAGTACCTACGAATAACCGAAAAGGAATGAGATCAGCTTTTGTAAAATTAAATAAAAGTCTTTTTACCATGAAATCTGTATAAAGCGTAAGCTAATAATCATAACTGGTGCATATTTGCAACTACTAAAAGTATGAATAAGCCTAGAAGAACACTCGGTTCGCAGAATCTATTGCCACAACTTTTAGAGTTGCTTTTGAATGAATAATGTTTGGTAATGTCTAAAATAAGCGCTGAAAGCATTCATACATGTTAGGGAATTTGAAAAATAAAAGGTTTTGAATACTTAATTTTATAGACAGTTATGTTCGTGAATTAAAATTAATGTAAAAAGTTAGATCTCTGCAGGATCACATATTTCACTTCAGTAACATTCGAAATATCCAGTGTTGCCAACGTAGGAATAATAATTGTCCTGTGTCACATCCAGTTACCCCCAATACAGAAGCTTTGCTAATTTCATGCATAGCCCGGAGGTAAGCTGGGCGAGTACAGCGAGAGACATGAAAGTGCTCACATCTAGGAGCTGACAAGCATGTTGACTTGCAGAGTGGGAGATACAGCCGAGGCACTTATCCATCTCCCCTTTCCTACAAGCGTCAGTCAAGTGAATGATCTGTGACGTCAATAAAAATGCCTCTTCTTGGTCCAGTCTGAGTACAAGGAATTCACTGGGCAAGAGGAACAGCGGAGTGACCGGTGAGGGAAGGCAAGAGGGACAAGTAGTACGAGGTCGACTCTGCTCAGCATTCCTCAAGGAGTCTCGAAGCTGCTGTCACGTAACACGAGACTGTTACGTCTTACTGAGTTGGCTGGCCCTGTGCTACAACGTGTTTGGTTTAAAATAAGCTGTGAATAAAGTGAAAACAATGGCGCAAATTTGGATACGAATTACTGTATGGAGATTGCCGGTGTGTCTAGTCATCAGGAAGCGGAGGAGGAGTTCGGCCCCTAAGCGCACATGAAGGCCTATTCTGCTTCTGGGAATCTCCGGAGGGTAAGGATGAAGTGAAGGACACAAGGATTGACCAGGTCCAGGTCAGCAGGCTCGGACACTGAGGGGATCCCTAATGCATCCAGATATTACATCCTGATGTCGGTGGCTCCCCACCGGTCAAGCTCTCCCCTGGAAAGGTACCTGCAATATCACGCACCGAAAACAGTGTAGGCAGTTCCTCAAAACAAACTCACCCACCACCCACTCGCCTGATCCTTTGACCCTGAAATACAAGGAAATGAAATGACAGAACATGGGGAACAGGAAAATTCGCGAAGAAAAGCGTGAAAAACCCAGATCACAATGGCTGGCCAATAGTATTTCCCGAATGTTATCGCGGTGCCATCTCGCTCGGTAGCGACGTCAATCCTTGAATAATTATTTTCTGATTATATTTTAAGGAAATGTCATTTCCATAGCTTACATTCTATTACAAGGAACAAAATAGCGTCAGAACTATAAGAACCAAGCCAAACAATGTCACAATGGGAAGTATCCGTAGCAGAATCTTTGTTCCACAACAAAGATATATTCGATACAATAGTTTCTTTATAAAGCCTTTACTTGGAGCTTGCATATTATGACAATCATTGACTTAAAAACTGCTCCACGCTCTCAGTTATTTTATTCGCTATGTTGCAAAACTAAGAAGTGGACAATGCTCATGTCACCGTAGCAACTGGCCCATGAACCTCATCTGCCCATCGCTTCGCAGCTACATATTGCAAACTATTTATCAAAAATTATAGATATTCTAACAAAGCAGCTTTGGTGCTCAAGTCCGTAGGAGCAACATCGTGGAGACAAAGTTTTGTTTTATCATTTGTCCTTCGGGGAAAACATGTTATTCTTGTGATTGCGGCTTTGCTTTGTAGGTTCAAAGAAAGTTGGTGCATTTATAGACTAAGGAATATACTGTGCCAAGTTAAAAAATAAAAATGAACCCTTTTAGCGTACTCATGTGTTAGAGTAAAAGCAACTGAGATGGCCCTCGAAACATACAGGGCGGGTGCAACCCATGTCGTTTTTGAGAGAATCCATGTAGTGTGAATAATCCTCCACGTTCATGAAGTACATCAAGCTTGATAAAGACACCGTTTAATTTCGGCCATCCTGAGAACAAACTGCGTCATCTGTATTCTATGGTAAGTTTGAAACCTTGTGAACGCATCAAACAAAAATAAAGTGTACCGTTCTAGAATGATCCGTTTGGGTATGTATAACATTAAATATTCTAATAAAAACCTAATTTCTAACTGGTATATTACACTTAAAAGATGGAAGTTTCCACATGCAATAATCAGCAATGCATAACCTTAAAAGGACAAACTAAAAATCGTAGATGGTTAAAATGGCTACTTCCTACAAATCAACAGCGAGTAGGTTCAGCTGTTATTTAATATACTAAATTCGCAAATACTCGTTGCCACAACTTGAGCAAGACAACAATATGGACATCGTATTCCACCAAGATGATGCACTCCCACACTATGCATTGGGGTGGTTATGGTTTTTACGGTATGTGGTGTTGACGTGGCGCCCAAACTCCCAAATCGAAGCCCCTGACTTCTTCGTGTGAGGGTTTGTTCAAGACACCATCTATGTACAAAACCCCAGGAACATTCATAATTTGAGTAAAATTTACTCAAGCTTTTGAACATCATCGCTCTCTTGTTACAAAGGACATTAAATTGCATCACCCTTATGAGTTATGTAGAGTGCGCAACGGGGATCATGTTGACTGCTGAAGAATCTCCAATCTTTCACAGTTGTATACAAAAACTTTCAATAAATTACGTTCAGGAATAAAATATGTTTTACACTGTTTTCATTTTCTCTATACCCAAACGGATCACCCTGTATATTGTCGGATGTTCTGGTTTACAACCATTTTATGCGGCAGTCTTAACTTAACCATTTGACCTACATCCGTTTATAATATGTATAAAGGTATTCCTATTATTTACATCTGCATATTTCCAATTCTATGTTAGATTTCTTTATCGCACCTGTCCATTATTTTTTGTTCGCATTGTTTTTCTATGGCGTCGAAAGGCACGCTTTTTGGACATCCTCAATGAAATGAGTGATGCGAAAGAAATCAATGTGAATTTTTTCAGCACTAATATTACACCAGTTTGGCTGTTAATCATGGGAAAAGTTATCCCTGACATGTATTTCTGTACTGTGAGTGTAGCCTATACCTACAGGATTTCAAGCTGACAGCTAGTACTTTCAGGAGGAAAGCAGGCTTCCTTTGATTCTTGCATACAAATATATGAAATAATACATCATTTTACCTGAATGTATGCTATTTGTAACTGTTTTCCCCCGAATGATACCGCTTACGGCCTACAGGGACATTAATATAGTTTTTACTGTCTTCGAAGGCTCAGAAAAAGGAACTGCATTTCCAGCCACTTTGGAACGAGTGGTAATTATACAAGCACGCAGTTTAAATATTTAATCATAAATCATACGCAGTTAGTTTGAATCTCCAACTCCTCGACCCAAATTCAGTCAGAATGAATTAGTAACATAATTTAAATAATCTCCAATTTGGCATCACTGGATATTCGTTAGCAGACAAACTCGCAAGAATGCCAAGGAATTTCCACCTAACAATAAAGGGCCAGCGTATTTAAATATTTAGTTTACTGCTTCTTTGATGAAGAGTTTTATGTTTATATCTTTAGCATGCTTTTTATTTGTGAGCTTTATTACTGAATGTATACTACTTAAAAACCTCTGCATATCAATTTAATATTCAAAGTGTTACTTAAAATGGAATCTGTGTGTGATTGTTGAACAGAATTCTTATCGATAATGTTGATACAAAATGTTATTTGCGTGTTATAAAAATTTCCTTCTCACAGAAAAAAGTGGTAAGTTTGCAAGAGACTGTAAATGTTGAGCATGTAGAAATGCATTGTAATAAATAGGGGCCTACTGAATAAAACTAGGTAAAACAAGTAATAATATAATGATGATGAAATTATAAACGTATCAGACGAGCACCGATAGGTAGAAATATATAAAATAGAACAGAAAAATAACGTGGATGTTGAATGCAATAAATTTTAGATGAAACTATATTATTTATGTAAACAGATTCAAAACCCTGCTGATGTTTCCTTAAAAGTGTGAAGACAAATAACTAGCTCCTGGTTATATAGAAACAAAAATCTTGTAACATTTTCTGGAATTAGAAAAAGTGTACCATAAAGTAATAAACTGTAATGATGTGTTTTAGACTTTGAAGTGTTAAACACAAAAAGTGAGAAGAAATATATGCATATCAAGAAAACAAGCGAATGTCCTTTATTTTGTTCCTTTCATTCCTGTTCATTTTCTCTAAATATATAAGTTAATCGTCTATATCAGGTATCGGCAAACATGTACTCAATGAGGCCTCACAACTGTGACGTTTCAAGGGCAGCGCTTACTCTGTCTCCCCCTCTCCCTCCCTCACAGCCTTAACTGGCACTGCACACACACCGATCACGGGCGGACTGTCCTGTCGTATTTACCTGTACTTCTAAACATGTCTGTCAACGTGTAATTTAATACTAAGACTTAAAGATAAATGTCTTTATTTATAACTTTGAAGGATATTAGTTTATTTAACTTAAAGTCTTAGTATATTCATAGAACTAGAGTGCATCTAATTATTCCTGGTCTATTAAATTTTATATCTATAATAGAATAGCACTTCGATGATTTCTTCTCTCATCATGTAAGGAGCGTAAGGTGTTTGTTATGCTCTAAAGTTCAAAAAGGCACTCATCAATGGAACATCAAGCGGCATTATGATACGTCATAAGATCACCATACAATTATAGATAAGCATGTATTCATAAATTTACACCACGATTTAAAGTAGCATAACACTGACGTAGTATCGTTTATTCATTTTTTTTCAGGTCTAGATCGGACTAACCAACTGCAACAGCTCAAAGAGCAATATTCAGATAATACACCTAATATTAATTCAGATATTATAACTGATATACAACTTCACGCCAGCTATGCTGTTGCTTTGGAGATTGCTCATTCACTGAGGTGTTTTAGTGATGGAGATTTCATAAAAAATGCGAGAGTAAAGTTGCCAACATAATTTGCCCTGAACAATATGATATTTTTAATAATATTGCATTATGACCACGAACCATACAGAGAAGGATACATAAAATAGCAGATATAACCGAAAAAAGACTACAAACCGAGATCCATGAATTTATAGCCGTTTCTCTCGCGTTGGATGAAAGCACTGACAACGTTGACACAGCACAATTGGTAATTTTCACTCGTGGAGTCACTAACAACCCCTTGATACAAGAATATATGCTTGAAGTCATTCCACTTAGGGAACATACAATAGGGACAAAATTATTTCAGGCATTTAAGAAATATGTAGAAGAAAAGAAACTGAATCTAAAAAAATCTTGTATCGCGATTAACAGATGATAATTTTCGTGCTATCCTGAGAGTGGCTACTTGTGATATATCACTAGATTTTCATGGTACATTGCAATAGAAGTGAGTTTAAATATATTGCTCAAATATCTAGGCCTACCTAAAGTATCGTAGACCAAAATAGCTGGATTCAAGTATGTGTACTATTCCTTATTGTACTCTGTAGCGAGCGAGTCCAGCACTGACACTGAACGAAGGTCAATGCCATCCCCTGTTCTACGTTACGTCATGTGCATTGCGGGTTGCATGTTGAGACGGCATACTGATACCTCATTGAGTACATGTTTGCCGATGCCTGTAGAATCTATATATAACGGGCTAAGGAAAATAGTGGGCTATATGATGGAGGCCCGAAGCTTCATTTGCTTAGTGTATTCTTTTGTGAGAAGACTATTAGAGTGTTGATTTAATGCGACGAAAAGGATATCAGTGAACGTACAAAATTGAGTGACCATTAGGTATATTGTGGATGAATGTAAAGCAACATGTTACTCAGAATAAGAGTATAAATAATTGCAAGTTCCTCTTTCTATGGTTTTAGCTTATTACTAAAAGTATTGTCAATGAGGTGAATAAAAAGTCAGAGGAAGAAAATTACACTTATCTAAAGCTCAGTGGATCTGCATTAACAGAAATAAACCAGGTGTTGGGGTGAAACATGCTTTAAATGAGATTGAACACTGGACATCTACCCCAGCATTCAAGAAACGTATGACTTTTTTGCTCGAGGGAAGACCTTTGCTTAATTTTATTTAGATTAACTAACGCTTTGTTAATGTTTTAAAATTCTCTCTCTTTGTTATATTCTTATATTTTAAAAGCTTTTAAAGGGGGTAGCTGCTAAACCATTTTTATATTAAAATAATAAATCTGAGTTGAATAATCTACCAACCAGACTGCGGTCTTTGAACTGTGTCAACGTGGTCCGTGAGGCAAATTAAAAAAATCTGATGTGTTGCACTCACATGACTTTCTCTACTCTTGAACTAACCATTCTTGCAAATTCTTATTCGTATCTTCTTTCTTGTTAGCTGAGACAAACATTTGTACAAAGTATCTTATTGCTTATTTCCTTGTTGGTGAAAAGGGAATGTTCAGAATATAGTAGGCTTTGTGCGATAGTCAAATGTTTGAGATTCTGTTGTCTTTGCACACTTGACATAAAAAATGAACAGCGATGATCCATTTCACGAAAGTTCTAAGTTTTCCGAAACTCACACACATAACAAGGAATATCTCTGAAATGGTTCACCTTACAAGAAAATGTATCGAGACATAAATTGTGTATTTTAGCAAGATCTACATTTTTTGTATGGTATGATTTGGTCTATCTCTAACGGTTTACCAGTTATGCAAAAGTCGTCCAGAGTAAATAACAGGGGCTATAGCCAGAAAATTCAAGATATACATTTCATTTGTCATCAAAATATCTCAAACATATGACATTTTAATCAAAATCGTTCGAGCCATTTTCAAGAAAATCAAAATTTTCGAAAAAATTTCCATATAAAGGGTAGTTTAGCGTGGGGGTATTTTCTTCAAAATCTTCGTGTCACATCCTTGAAACACATTAAACTTAAATAGCAACTTTGGCTTTTAACCGATTTTTCGGTTTTGAGTTATGCTGCCCACAGGCTGACAGACTGACACACACACGGACCTTTTTCTAAAAATGCTTCTTTTTGGATTCAGGGGGCCTCAAAACATATATCGTATTTCCGGTGAAATCTCGACATCGAATTTTTAGGGGGAATTCAATACTTCCCCTACTTACCAGTAGAGAAAGTAAAAAGGACATACGTGACATGCACTGTTCTTAAGTAACAAGAAACCCTTTCATGGGAATCTTGTGTAGTAGTACATATGCCAAGCTCAATATGGCGTTAAAGTATATACATTTCAAAATCAGAATTCAGGGATAGGGGGGGGGGCTAGCTCTGTCTTATAGTAATGAAAATTACACCATTTATCCCATAAATGTTTTTGACATGTTGACAATACACAATGTCCAATTTTTAGCAAACAAAGTATTTATTGATGAGTAGTATAGTGGATTAGTTTTTTATCCAGTTATGTATAAGCTCTAAAATATGTGTACACACAAAAAAAAGATTATTCCACTTAAAATGCATAATTTTTAATTTTTAAAATTTCAATAGGTCGCAGATAAAAAGTATCCTTCCGCTCGCTTTGTTAAACTAGATCGTTTGTAACATCACAAAGAATTTCACTTCTGTAATTTAAGTAGTTTCTGAAAAAAGTGTACCCAAAACTGTTCAAATTGCAGAAAAATACAAGAAGCTAAATTATGTGCTTTATGGCTAACTCACAAAATTTAAAATATTCCTGTACCATTACCTCCTTGTTCAGATGGTTCTTGATTCTCACCGTTCCTCTTTAAGCTCCTTTTATTGAGTCTAGTCTCTCTGGTCAATTCTTGAGCAAATTTTCGTGCAGTTATAAAGTTATAGCAAATTTAATATCGATGGTGATACTGGTATTAAAAACGGGGCGTGACCTAGCAGACGTAATGTTTAAGTCTCCATTTAAAGGGCTTACATATTAAAAATACCCATATTCTAACATATCAATGGATTCGTAAAATCTCGCACATTTTAATAAGACACAAAGCAAAACAAAATTTGATTTTTGAACCATTCACACACAATAGTGGGAATAATAACCTGATGAAATGGATTATGTTTGTATGTATTAATGTTATATGCATTTTTCCCTCTGACAATATCTCGAAACCTAGCACATTATAATTGTTTTATTCAGATACATATATCCCATTTTACGTAATTAATACATTTGCTCATGGCACGTTTCAAAGACTTAATTTTCAGTGTTTCACAGGGTTCCTTATACTTTCCTTAAAGAAATAAATCATTCTGCAAATATGATGAAATAATATGTAAACAAACTTTAAGATAATGTTAGCAACTTTTGAAGCTCACATTGATAAGATATTAAAACTATTTAAAATATTGTTTACCTCCTAATAATTTTTGGCGCTTGGTCCATTATATATTTCGACTCTTCAATTCTGTATTACAGTTGGACTGCTGGTATACAAACTCATGTGTAGAGGTTACGATTCATTTACTTATTTACGATTATTCATTTATTTGTGTTATTCAGCATCTCCGACAAGGTCCGTTTGGCGTTTTCTTTCAAGTCTTGAGGCTGTATTACTGTGACTACAACTTGAACACTGGTGTAATTAGGTAACCTGAATCTGTCAAAATGTAAGACTAAATATAAATTACAGGCCAATGAATAACCTGCCATCACTTAGGTAAAAATACACAATAATTTGAAGAGTATTTTAACATATGACTCTTATGACAACTTGCGGAGGGAGACTTAGTACCTCGACGAAAGGTGGATTTCTGTGCCTAAGTCCCTGATGGGGCAACCTCCGGGAGGATGGATGAGGCGAATGGATCCTACGGGTGGCTGGAACGTTGCACGACACAGCAGGTGGCAGGATCCCTACATTTTGCCAGTTAGAACCACTCCGGCGGAGCTTGCCGAGGGTCGCTGAGGGGTTATACACCTCCAGAAGGAGGCGCCCTCGACTGTTGCCATTCAGGAACTAGGTCCCCTGCTGACGTAGGTATGGTGGGATAAGGAAATGATTGTGGTTTAAGGTAGTGAATAAGGTTAGAGATTTTTATGTTAGGCAGAGCAATAAGATTTAAGGGTTGATAGCATGTCGGAGATGGGAATAAATGTCAAGGAGTTTTTTTATGGCTTTGACAAAGTTGCTGATGATGATGATGATGATGATGACGACGTTAATATCGGTATCTCTCAGTCTTGAGAGCATAGTACAAGTCTGGATCGCTTATAGGTTTCCCCGGGGTCTATCATGTTCCCCGAGATCGCGGATGAGGTGGTTGAAGCTGGAAGGGAGTCTAACACAGAAGCTATGGGATAGGTTAAATATATATTCTGCTAAGGTAGGGAAGGAAATGTCGGCATGGATGTTTGCAAATGGGATGTACCAGTCGACGGCGGTAGCTGTCCAAAGGTAGCGGTTTTGGAGGACTTGGAGTGGATAGAGGTTGGTTATTGCAGCAGCTCCCTGGACTTGTCACGGGTAGATAAGTACAGGCCGTAAAACTTTCTTGTATAATAGGAGCTTGTTCCTTAAGTTCATTGGTGACTTCCTGTTACAAACAGGGTAGAGCATAGCCATCCTTCTATTGACCTTGGAGGCCAGTGACGTGACATGCGCCTTCCAGGTTAGGCGCATATCTAGGAGTACTCCCAAGTAGTTTGCCTCAGTGGACTCAGTTATTTGCTCTCCTGCAAGGCGAAGATCGTCCACATCCTGGAGGCGTTGTCTGGTGAAGGTGACGGCTTGAGACTTGGTGGCGTTGATCTTAAGCCGCCACGCGGCAAACCGAGTGGTCAACATTGGCGTAGCTCTGGAGTCACACTGCGATGGCATGATGTGACGATGCCGTAGTAATGGCCGCATTGTCGGCAAACAAGTAAAGATTGCGGTCCCGGAGAGGGGGGAGGCTATAGATGCAGGTAAGGAACAGCAGGGGACCCAAAACTATGCCTTGGGGTACCCCTGCGTTGATGGTGTAAGGTAAAGAATGGATGCTGTCCCTGGTGACAACAAGGGAGCGGTTTGAATGGAAACTATGTATGAGATTGCCTAGGTAGGATGGGGTACCATAACTGATGAAACGGAGAAGGAGTCCTTCGTGCCACGTGGTATCGAAGCCTCCGGAGATGTCAAAGAATAGGGCTGAAACATAGTGCCTGTTGTTGAATCAACGTTTCACCTCGTCCACTAGGAGTAGGAACTGCTGTGTTGTGGAGTGTTGGGGCGAGCAGATTGTGCCTGTTTAGCATGCTCTGCAGAGGTGTCTGGATCACCTCAAACAGCTTGCTGATGGCCGGTAGTAGACTGATGGGCCTGTGATTTCCTGGGTTTTGTGGGGGTTTTCCTGGTTTGGGTAGAGTAATGACATATACGTGCTTTCAAGCAGCAGGAAAGTGCGCCACACGGAGTAAGCTATTGAAGAGGCGTGGCAGCAGAGCAGTCAACTCAGGTGGCAGTCCCTTGAAGGTGGCATAGGGAGGTTTTCGTTGCCCGCCGCTTTGAAGGGGCGGAGAGAGGGCACGACGTTACCGACATCTTCTGCCGTGGTCAGGCTCACTTCTTGGAGCTCGATATATTTTCTCTAAATGAAGCTAAACATGGGAATAAAGGAAAAATAGAGTTAAAAACAATAAACGCAAACATATAAGCACAAAAATATAGCGAGGGCCTAGTAGGTTCCGCGCAACTAACGGTGTTCTACCAGGGCGGGCGCCTAACGGAGGATTAATGTACGTACCGCTCATCCCATACAACTCCACTGGAACCATCCTCGAGAAGAACATCTCATCGTGCTCGAGTTGATCAACATCTTCCAATAGGTATACTACAATTACAGGTGGCAACAACGCCGAGCTACTATTGCAAATGCCTCAGTCTATGATGCGCTGGGTGTGATGGTGTGATGGTAAACGCAGAGGAATCCTGGTTTAGGAGACATTTAGCATGGTGAAGGATCTGTAACGGGTATGTCCAACCTTTGGCTCTAGAGGCACGTAATGAGCAGTTATACCCCACTCCACTCCTTCAGTCGGTCAGTATCCAGTTACGGACACAAAGAGGGGATTCATTGGCAGTTTTTAAGTCATACCTTGAATTTTCTGGCAATGTCCTCAGAAGACCTCTTCATTCTGGATTATTTTTACATAAATATTAAGCAGTAAGAGGCAGACAAAAGTTTACTTAAAAAAAAAAAAAAAAAAAAAACACTATGGATCTCGTATCTCAATTTAGTATGTAAAAAACCTCCTTATTTTGAGTGAACCATTTCCGAGATCTTTATTATTTTTTGAATTTGCCAATAGTTATACTTTTTTCAAATAGGAATATGTTATTCGTCTTTTTTTATCTCTTGGGTTTGCAAAGAGAACAGGATTTCAAGGGCATCGCATAGCAACCAACTCATAACGCACTTCACTATCGTTTAAAGCTTACTGTATTCCCACATTCCCCTTGCGCCTACAAGGAAATCCGCAGTAAGGCATTTTCTGAAAATGCTTGTGTCCATTAAAATGTAGTAGATAGAGAAATAAGCATTTGCAAGAATAGTGTGTATAAGAGTGTAGCTCCACACACACACACACACACACACACACACACACACACGCACGCACGCACGCACGCACACACACACACACACACACACACACACACACACACACACACACACACACATATATATATATATATATATATATATATATAAGGTATTAATGAACAGATGTTTATCGCATAAGATTTGAACGTGCTGTGGTAAATCAAACGCAACGTATGTACATGTAACCAATCCGTCACTGCAACACAATGCACAATTGGGGGTTAAAGAGCGGCAAAGTCTGTGTATAGTAAACCCAACCTTCCCTCTTTCGCTGATCTATGAAGTTGAGCACTGCGGAGCGAAGTGTTGCCCGTACAGTTGGTTTGGAATGAAGGATGATACTGCGGACCTGCCCTGGGTTCCATATATGTGGTCCCTACTGCATCACGGGGCATTTTATCAACCTTCTCAGCAGGCGCGTACATAGTAGGGAGGAGTGTGTTTGGATATAATTTAAAAACCAAAGATGACATTTTCACCTAAAAATTTAGTCCTATGGTTCAAAACATACACCACTGCTTGGTAAAGCAACAAAGATGGTAGCCAGATTGGTGGGTTGCATGTAGATCTTTACCAAAATTTGTCCGTATGCTTAGGTATGTTAGGAAGAATTTGGAATTGTTAAACATTGCCTTTTAATTCACGAATACATCCATACATACTAGAATTCAATTTTTTGTCGACATAAAGCTGTGCTTCTGCAGTGTTTGAATAGAAAATAACTCTAGCAAAGGATATATATACACACACAGTGGTCCTTAATGCACTTTGCTCTGCTAGTATTTCATTTGTTGTTCTTTAGAAACTTGGTTGAATGCAATGAATATGGTCTAGAAACAAGTGATTCATTAGAGAGGTAGAATCGGAACTAATGAATTCAATGCTACAGCCGGTATTTGAACCACAGACCTTCCGCTTTACCAATCCCGGCTGTGGCATTGAATTTTTCAGTTCCAATTCTATCTCTCACACTGTTCCAATTCTGCCCACACACGGCCTGTGTGTTTAAAACACTAGCAGTAAGTTTGTTGGCATAAATAAATTATAAGTGGCTTATTCTCTTAAGCTTTCGTATTCTCCTTCATTTTGTTTCCATAATAATACCGTTGTATAAAACAAACAAATTAACTATTACTGCCATCCATGTCATGGATATGTTATTTCCAATGACTAGGTTCGGAGGGTGGGAGGAACTTAGCACTTCTTTTGTGCCTATGCCCCTGGCGCGACACCCCCCCCCCGGAGGCAGGGGTGAGCTGAGAGGATACCAAGGGTAGCCCAACCTGAGGAGAGACGACAGCAGAGGGCAAGGTTTCTAACAGCTAGAGAGTAAAAAACTCCCGGGTGGCGGCTCGTACAACCGGCTCCCCTCCCCCTGCAGCTTACACTTCTCCTGTAGAGCTCGGGACTCGGAGACCTCCCCTGATCCGGAGAATGAGGATTTACAGACAGCAAATTTAAGTTCTCTGTCATGCACGCCGAAATTCCCGTCGACTCTTAGAACCCTGAAACAGCCAACCAGGACGTGAACTCAAACGGGAACTGAGGTAAAATGGAGGAACAGGAAGTTCGGGAGATATCATTATCCTTCCCAACATTCACCTAGTGACCTGGGGAAACCCCGAAAGAACCCTTGTGTTAGGAAGGTTGGTCACAGGACTCGAACTCAGGACCTCCCGAATACGGGCCACGGACGCTACATCCTTAAGTCATCCCGCTCGGTACTTCTTAAATATAGGTTGTTTTATCAACTAAACTATTGGTCAAAATGGGAAATGTCCTTATGAATTTATGGCAGAGCCATAGAAGGGTGTTAAGCCCTAATAGAATATAAAATTTGCATTAATTTACAAAGTATCTTTATTTATATAAAACATACAAAACCGTACACTAGTTACTATTGGAATAAAAATGTAGTACCCGTAGTGTCATACTTTTAATGCTGAGACACTTCCTTAAATCAAAGCCTTTGTTTCATAAATTAACATACAATATATGTTAGGTTTGTACAGTAAACACAATGAAACTAATAATGAAACATTAAATAATGAACAACAGGTATTTGGAAGATCTCACTGACGTTTTGTTGAAAACACAATTTCTGATCAAGTAATAAAAAGATTCTTGAAAATACCCTAGAAGGTTATGTAGATGGTTGGTCTTGTATTTGTTATGATTATAACCGTGAAATCCGAGGTATTCAGGAAAATATCAACAAAAGGTCAGTGGTCAATAGCATCAGCATGTAACATAAAAAAAATTCTACATTGACGAATAATTGAAACGGGTACATTAAATATTTGTATCTATATGCAGAAACACAGAACACAGTCAATGGTAGTCAGGTATTTCAAGGGGGCTGCATAAGTAACGTAAATTCAAATTACATTGACTGTTCAGTACTCCAATCTGGAGTCAACAGTACAAATACTATTGAAAAAAATACAAAATGGTTAAAGAAGTTAAACAATACAAACGAATTCTTATAAAACAAAAAAATATAAGATTCTGATTATTAACTTCTTACTAAGAGGACATTAAAATACAACTTTTGTAATGCACCTGCGACGACGCTGACAGTCAATGAGTGCTGTTTTAGTATACATAACCTCCATTACTGGCATAGCTCTGACCAGAACTTGACGACGAGTAACCGTTTCCGTTGCTAGCTGATGCTGACGATGGAGCTCCGTAGCTTGAAGAAGGAGGTGAAGGAGGACCTGAGGAAGGTGCTCCATAGCTGCTGGAAGGTCTTGATCCACCATTTCCACCAGAACTAGGGGCACCATAGCTAGTTGAAGGAGGCCCAAAGTTTCCAGAGGTTGGTGGAGCGGGAGGTTGAGGTGCTCCATAACTTCCAGATGGTGCATTATAGCTGGATGGTGGTGGTGCTGGTGGTCCGAAATTGGAGGAACCACCATTAGGTGCACCATAGTTCAACGAGGGTGCCTTGCCCCCGCCGTTGCCATTACCGTTACCTCTTGATGGAGCACCGTAACTAGAAGATGGCGCTCCCCCAGAGCCGCCTCCGAAGCCATTGCTTGGAGCACCATAGCTGGAGGATGGAGCACTCCCTCCGAAACCGCCATTTTTGGAGCCTCCTCCGAATCCATTGCTAGGAGCGCCATAACTAGAAGAGGGAGCAGCACCTCCGAAACCTCCGTTTGAAGAGCCTCCTCCGAACCCACTGCTAGGAGCACCATAACTAGAAGAGGGAGCACCACTGCCAAAACCTCCGTTTGAAGACCCCCCTCCGAACCCACTGCTAGGAGCACCATAACTAGAAGAGGGAGCACCACCGCCAAAACCTCCGTTTGAAGACCCTCCTCCGAACCCACTGCTAGGAGCACCATAACTAGAAGAGGGAGCACCACCGCCAAAACCTCCGTTTGAAGACCCTCCTCCGAACCCACTGCTAGGAGCACCATAACTAGAAGAGGGAGCACCACCGCCAAAACCTCCGTTTTTAGAGCCTCCGAACCCAATGCTAGGAGCACCGTAAATAGAAGAGGGAGCACCACCGCCAGAACCTCCGTTTTTAGATCCTCCTCCGAACCCATTGCTAGGAGCGCCATAACTAGAAGAGGGAGCACCACCGCCAAAACCTCCGTTTGAAGACCCTCCTCCGAACCCATTGCTAGGAGCGCCATAACTAGAAGAGGGAGCACCACCGCCAGAACCTCCGTTTTTAGACCCTCCAAACCCACTGCTAGGAGCGCCATAACTAGAAGAGGGAGCACCACCGCCAGAACCTCCGTTTGAAGAGCCTCCTCCGAACCCAATGCTAGGAGCGCCATAACTAGAAGAGGGAGCACCACCGCCAGAACCTCCGTTTTTAGACCCTCCAAACCCACTGCTAGGAGCGCCATAACTAGATGATGGGGCACTACCTCCAAATCCTCCGTTTTTAGATCCTCCTCCGAAGCCATTGCTAGGAGCGCCGTAACTAGATGATGGGGCACTACCTCCAAATCCTCCGTTTTTAGATCCTCCTCCGAAGCCATTGCTAGGAGCACCATAACTAGAAGAGGGAGCACCACCGCCAAAACCTCCGTTTTTAGATCCTCCTCCGAACCCATTGCTAGGAGCACCGTAACTAGATGATGGGGCACTACCTCCAAATCCTCCGTTTTTAGATCCTCCTCCGAAGCCATTGCTAGGAGCACCATAACTAGATGATGGGGCACCACCGCCAAAACCTCCGTTTTTAGATCCTCCTCCGAACCCATTGCTAGGAGCACCATAACTAGAAGAGGGAGCACCACCGCCAAAACCTCCGTTTTTAGATCCTCCTCCGAACCCATTGCTAGGAGCGCCATAACTAGAAGAGGGAGCACCACCGCCAAAACCTCCGTTTTTAGAGCCTCCTCCGAAGCCATTGCTAGGAGCACCGTAACTAGATGATGGGGCACTACCTCCAAATCCTCCGTTTTTAGATCCTCCTCCGAATCCATTGCTAGGAGCACCGTAACTAGATGATGGGGCACTACCTCCAAATCCTCCGTTTTTAGATCCTCCTCCGAAGCCATTGCTAGGAGCACCGTAACTAGATGATGGGGCACCTCCAGAACCTCCTTGGAAACCATTACTTGGAGCGCCATAGCTGGAGGAAGGGGCTCCTCCAGCACCACCCCCAGAACCACCGCCTAGTGTACCTCCATTACCACCCCCGAAACCGTTGCTTGGGGCACCATAGCCTGATGAAGGTGTGCCTCCATTACCAGATGACGGTGGCAGATAGCTCCCCGATGGGCCGCCGAAGCCGTTTCCGCCTCCACCGCCTCCATTGGGGGCTCCGTAACCCGAAGATGGGAGTGGAGCTGGTAAAAGATAAAACAGAAAGATTGTATATTCTATCACATACTACAGTTCACACTTCATCATAATCTGTCTCTTACTCTTATGGGCATACGGTACATCTGTGTTAGTACTTCACACTTTGATAGCCTTAGACTTGATGTTTTCTAACGCTTGTACTTGATATTAGGCCTGAGATAGAGATATTCATAAGTTCACCACTTTAAACTTGGGGTAGTAGATTGAGATAAAACATGCTAAGACCATTTATGTTTGATGCATTGGTTAAATAATTGTTTTAAACATATTATATATTTAATTTGTGTTGAATTTAATGTATAATATGTATATTTCTTTATTAACACATTTATGTATTCACCCATTTGTCCGGAACAATATTTAAAATCCAAGTAGAATATCAATAGTAAAAACGAAATTTACATAGCCATTATTAAATTTTGTACGTCAAGGATTAAAGAGAAATGTAGTCAAGTACATTTGTTACCCATCACCGTGCTGAGAAAACTTCGTAAAAACTCTAGTTTCAGCCACATTAACAGCTTCCCTGTTAATTAATTTATATACCATCAAAAGATTCTGGACACAGACATTTAAATTATAATTATGTACGACGTGTTTATTTCTCTTATTATTATACTGTCGTAAACGTTCTTAAATGAAGACCTAGACTCGGGGAATAGCAAACAGACGGTAGAGCATGGATCGGTACCAGGAATGTTGAAAAGGCTACATTATCTCAAAAACCAAACACGGGAGGTTTCTAACACAAAGGGGTCGTTTAATAAGACTCTAAAGAATCATACAGTTACGTAGCTGGAATTGTTATTATAGAGAGTACCTGGTTATAACATAAGGATGTACTACCCCGTCGAAGAAGGCAGATTCTACCAAGCTATGTATCTCATTGACTCTCTCTTACCCCCAGTCTTCTCATTGTTGGGCAACTATAGCTACTGCCACCTTTGACATATAAAAACCTTTCTCTACGGGGTCAGAGAGTATAGAACACCACAATATTCACCAAATAAATAAACTAAGTTTTATACTATATTGAAAGTCGAATTATTAATTAAAAAACATTGCCTTTGAAAGCCACCTAACCGTGCGGATACAAGACCTCATTTTAATGACGAGAAAGAACCTCCACACAGAAGCATCGAATTTCGGAATGGTGGGAAGGGTATATCAATCCCAGTTTTGCTCTTGAGGTAATGAACATTTACTCTGTTTCCTTCATAATGCAAGCCTCAAACTTACCATTTAACTAAGAAAAATTGGAGCTATTAAGAGTGAAGCAACAGAATCTAAAATAAGAACAAGTTAGAAACTAAAAAGCTTCACTTATTAATCTTTCAAGTTGTTCCAGTGCTGACTAGTTTCAAGTTGTATCCAACGTGTTTTCAAAGCTATTTAATATGTATAGTCAGTATTGGAACAACTTGCAACATTAATAAGATATGTGAAGCTTTTAGTTTCTAATTTGTTGTTATTTTAGTTAAAATCCAATGTTTTTCAGTTTCACAGCTCCTGTCGAACTCAATATGGAAAACACAAATATAGGATTGCGGTGGATGTCCCAAATACTTAGTCCCTTAATGCCTAACATCGCGAATTCTCAGCGAATCAGTTAAATTTTCTTTTGAAAGAGTGCGTACTTTAAATACCAATGATGACTAATACACGTTTTGCATAAACAAAAAGGAACACAAGTAATAATCGTAGAATATCTCTGGACATGAAAAGAAGGATGCTATAAAAACGAGGGCAGACTGTTTGGAAATAAGAATCCAGGGTTAAAAATGATATACTGGTAATGTAAAGGTGTCCAATAAAACCTATAGCCCATAGTACGTTCAGGCTAATGAGGTTTAGGAGTCTAAATATAAAGAAAATTGGATAAAACTTGAAGCCGAGATTGTGAACGCCATAATTATGGATAGAATACTGCATCACATGGCGGAATTAGATAATCAGAAAATGTTAAAATTGTTACGTGTATAAATGTACGAGATCTGGGAATATTAGTTGTGACTAAAATTGTCAAAAGGCACGAAAAGGTACAAGCAAGTCATTAGTGGTAAAGTCCAGGTAGTCAGCCTGATACATAGGTATACCGGTTTTCCTGGAAATCGCTCAGCGCAGGTGTTGAGTAGGTAAACAAGGGATGGTCGATTCTTCGAAACCCTGTTGCTAATTAGGAAGTGAAAGGTATAGAGAGCGTCATAACGCACAGACACTTGCCTGCGAGAACCCGGAGAGAAAGGGTCGTTGAGAGTTACCCTCCAGAACCCGGCGGGTCACTACACTCGTCGCCCATATCTTCAGTCACGGAACTTGTATTCCGGATCCTCAAGTGTGAGGACACATTATAGTTAATATTAACAATCTTCTGTCTTAGTAGAGACACGGTAACGACTCAACTAATTTAATAACGATCGGCAAATCTCACACTTTCTTATTTTGGTGAGAATAAAAGTGTTTCAACGAAGTTCTGGTTTTATTCGTAAACATCCATGCATACCCTGAGATTAAAGTCACATGCCAGAGCAGCCGGAGCAGAAGACCAGAAAGCAGCATTCTGCGTAGGAGAGCATAGGAGGAGCGGCGAGTCGACATCATATGGCGCACAACGTGGAGACGATTCCACATCAAACTTCATGGTGTAAAATAAGAACGCAACTCGATTTTATACATGGTTTAAAATTCCACCAATCAAGTGAGGGATGGAACTAAGCGGTTAAGTGGTGTTGAATCATTGCCACGATATACGTGCATCTGGAGAATGTCACTATTTTGACCACACTCGTAGGTGACCAGACTTCTCCTTCCATGACTTCAAGCCTACGCCCTTCAGTAGGCTGCACGCACGTGTGATTGGCTATCGCACAGAATGTCTCATTCACAATTGTCAAATTGTCCACGAAAGTGTTCTTTACAAATAGAATGCGAGGAAAGATTATTCTGTTCTGCAGGGGAAAATGTGAGGTATCTTATTTGCTCCAAACTTCTTGTTACACGAATAACATACAACGGCATTATAATTTGTCACAAAGACTACTCCAAACTTACAAATAAGTTATAAACTATTGACATTAGAAGTCGTAGAGGAGCATTTAAATTGTAAACTAATTTAAGTGAATTTTCCATTAATATTTAGTGCATCATTTCAATTTTAGGACTGGAGCAGAACAAACAACTTCAACATTTAATGTATAGACAAATGGCTTTTTTAACATTACCGCTCTCCAACGTAATGCCATATCTGACGGTGAATGAATGAAATGAGTGAAATGATTCTCAAATAAGTCCGAGATCCATAGAGCTGAAATGTACCCAAAAGTCGTCTTCTCAGGATAAGGGAACACCTCGGGAGAAAACGCCCTATCCGGATAACTTACCCTAACCGTGATTCGAACCCTGGACTTCATGACAAAAGGGTGAACACAGCGGTGAAGAGCAGGCTGCTCAGACTATAAGACAAACGCAAATTCTCGCTAGTTGTGTTGTTGCTTGGGAATTTGCAAAATTGGAAAATTTGTTAAACAATGCTTAATCAAAATTGCTGAAATAATGTCCCCAGAACAGTTAAAACGGTACAAAAATATTAAATTGTCTAGGAAAGCTATAGGGAGAAGAATAAAATGCATTTCTGCAATAACTCACAATGAGTTGGTGTAACATTTCCAGATATGTAGCCTATTCCATGGCTCTAGATGAGAGCACAGACATCAAGGACAGACACTGGACAGTTGACAGTGTTTATGCGAGGTGTGAAAGAAGACTTCTCAGTTCATGAATGTTTGGATAATTTAATTCCAATGAAAGGACAAATAAAAAGTAAATACTTTTTTGAAGTGCTGAAAAAATTAGTCAATAAACATAATTTGGACCTCAATAAACTCTTTTTAAAGTCCTTACATCGATGCGTTCATTTAATGCGTTCAATTTAGGAGCGTATTTTTACAAACAATTAACTGACAGATTGACAAGCGACTTTAAAATGGGAAAAGCATATAGTGACCTGGGCTTCGGGTGCTCTTTCCACAAATCTATTTTCAGTAATGTACCACTTGTTGTGCATTTTTCCTTCATTGTAGGATACATTTAAATGCTTCGGTATGTCAGTAAAGAAAACCATATTACGAATCCACAGTTCATGTTTTTAGTTCCAAAATCTTTGTGTCGCAGCCTTGAAATACATTAAACTCAAATACCAACTTTGGTTTTCGACTTATTGTTTTTGAGTTAAACTGTTCACACGCACCCCCCCCCCCCCACACACACACACACACACACGGACATTTCTTTCTAAAAATGCCTCTTTTATTCAGGGGGTACCAAAACACAAAACATATACTTCCGATGAAATCTCAACATCGAATTTTTAGGTCGAATACAATTACTCCCCTACTTATTAAACGTACGAGTAGAGCAAGTAAAAATAAAATGAGTTTTATCTACGGACGCTATGCCTCATTAACAGCGTCCCATTCTATATTGGACATGAAAGGCATCTTAATTTTGCTCAGAGGCCTCTTAATCAGACTTGAATCTCTTCGACGTGTCGTAAATTTGTGACAGTCGCGCTCCGTCGGGTTTGAATCCGCGGACCTGTTTAGACAAAAGGTCGCACACTGTGACCTAGTAGACATATTGTACCTAACACCCCTAGGAGGAAGGGATAAACTATAGGAGGCAAAAGGCCACAGGCAAAAAAGGCACAGAGAGGTGGGGAATACCCAAACAGTTCTAGGCTCGAAGATCATTTTACATTTGCAGCTGCCTAAAGAGGATAATGAACGACCCATTGCTCTAGCCCACGGGTGTAAGTCCTTCCTTTGAGCAAGTGTCCGCGCCATCGGTACGGCACCGCCATACGCCACGAAACCTAGAATACCTGAAAGATGAGTAGGGAAAGGAATGAAGGGAAAGGATAGAAAGAAAATCGTGGTAGATGAGAAACTATCCCAGTGTTTTCCCACAGAAAGTTATAACCCCTGAAAATCAATGGACAAATTCTCGTCATTCGAAGCACGTGTAGTTCAGTTTGTTTGCATGCCATGGTGGCTCTGATTTGCTCATTAATGTGACCATTACATTTTAGCGGGAAACAGATTTCCAATGCTCTACATGCCATCTTGCTAATTGTGTTTGGCCATCGTACACGGAACACAGCTCTGTTACGTCATCAATCGCCATTGTGGGTGTTGAAACTCTCATCTTTCTAGGGATCAACACTTCCATCCTGGAACTACCACTAAATACAGACCTCCCAATTACTGAATAAACTGCTTTTAACAATCCTCTTGCTGCCAATCACGTTTAGACTTATTATTATTATTTAACGCACTGCATTCAAACGCCCCATTATGAATTTATATTTTAGTAAAGTAGAAATGGGTCCTCAAAATGTCGATTTTCGGTGAAATGTCGTGGTGGGATATTTGATTTGGAATACTACTCTTACTATCCCTTCCACAGGAAAGTGGCAGAGAAAGTAACCACGTATTGTTGAAAATATGTTTCGATATGAGTTTTAACAGTTTAAACCAGGTGTGTCCAACACCTTGAGTGTTGTAAAAGTAGTGAATGTCATCATGTACATGGTTTGCGACAGAAAGGATTTCAAAATATATTGCAAAATATCGATTCAGAATTCTACGATATTGTTTATTATACTGAAATAAGATGACTGAGCCATGGCAAAATTTTGAAGTGAGTGAGTGATCTCAAAAGTACGCAGAAATTATATCAGAATTAAGAAAAAAATTCCGCGTTAGATTTCAAGATTTCAATGAGAACATAAGTTTCAATCTGTTTTCTTCTCCTTTGTCCATTAACATAGGATCTGCAAATGCAGTGCGCTGATTTTCAATGTGTCAGACCTAAAGAATGAATTTAGCAATGTCCCCTTAACACAGTTCTATCCCAACCACATTCCCAGAGAAAAAATTCGGACATTAATAGACATGCACTTTATTTCGCATCACTTTTCGGTAGCACATACTCGTACACATGCAAACAAGTGCTCCCCAGAATGAAACATATGAAGTACGAATCACTGACAGTCATCTGGAGAGTTCGCTTCTAGTAGTTTCATCAGTCAAACAGACTTGTTCGTGAGGAGCAGTGCTCGGTGTCACATTGACAGGTAAAACATTAATTCATTTATTTTAATACAACAATTTTATTTAAATGTGAAACTAAAATTTATATTAAACATACAGGGTTAATAATATTTTATTTATAATTTATATTGCTCAATTTAGATTTTAGAATTACATTATACATGAAAAAGCATATAGGTATTTTATTTAATTAAAAAAACAGCAGCAAATTGCAGCTCACGATTATGCCATTAATACATAGTGTTTTCCTTTCACGAGAATACGACTGTAAGGAATACATTTTACATCGACAACTCCAGGGTCCTCTGAGAGAGATTACGGCCAGAGCTTTATTAACAAGGCCCACGTTTCTTAGAAAATACCTTTAATGTGCGATTCGCGGAACGTTAGTATCTTGGTATTGCCAGCACAACAGCGTATATTTTTTAAGAGGCTCGAAACTTCTTGATATGTTGAAACTCTAGCGGTAATCTTTGCCAGAAAATGCTGCAGTTGTTGATATCAAACACAATCTCCTGACTGGAACACAGTATTGTAATTTTCTCCCCCTGACTACACACAAAGCGCCTCCAAGTTTTCAGTCTGTCAGTGACAATAGCTTGTTTTTCTGTTACTTTCTCCCAGTCTATTGACAGTTCTTACAAAAGGAACGCTGTGGGAATTGTGAAAACAATGGACACGGATCGTCACTTAAGTATCTGTCCGGCTGCCAGGTCAAATGTCAGATAATGGCGTGTGGATATACACCGGCTCAACGCCAATAGCAATGCGTGTTTTAATGCTTCCTGGTGATTAAGGAATGAATGACATACCCTCGAGCAAATGGCTGTTACTAATGAAAAACTAGCTAACGCTTCAATTAAAGTTAGCATTCATTTAAATTTTACGCTCTAGATCAGACCAGTCAGAAGGAAATAACTATTGATGCTGAGTCTCGTCCCCCCCCCCCCCCCCCTCTCTCTCTAACTTTGTACCAGCTAACTCCACATTCTGAACCCACAATGATAAAGCCTGTCAGGAAAGATCTGATGTGTTAAAATCGTTGTGTAAACTATCTCGATGAAGGGGAATTGGAACAGCCTATCCCCCAATGTTTAAATTAGACTTTTTCTGTGCGCTTAGCTCAAGATGCACTGCAGACAACATTATGAAAAATTTACTTATTGTTCTGCAATACGTTTACAATGTATTAAATATAACATAGCTTATTCTGGAGTTAACAAAAAGCATATTTTATAGTAATAATAATAATTCCTAGGGCTTCTCCCCTATATAAAGGATACCGTAATCGTCCGGCCGCTGCGTCCTCCAAGAGCAGCCAAGGCCACGGAGGACTGCACATTGTGTTATAGGTACGTACGGGGTTGGATGGAGGAAACCTAAGTGATTGTCAACAGTCCCCCTTTGTACTGGTTTTGAAATACCACGCTCTATCAATACATTGCGACAAACAAAATATAACCGACTTGGAATTAGACCGACAAACTTTGGGAGCTGATAGATAACATTATTTTAAACACTTTTTGTTAAGGGAAGTGTTTTTTTTTTTTTTTTTGCGGGGCTTCGTTTAAGCGCTAAACGAGTTAATGTCATAGATTACTGCCTCCCACCCAGTTTAAGTATTTACGGCAAAATCATCAATGCAAATTAGTATTGCATTTATCTTAGTAAGACAGACAATCTTAATCTAAGAAAGAAACACAGAACACATAAACAAAACACAAACATCTCATTGTTTACAGTTGATCACAGCTTTGGTATTCAAAATTATACCGACAAACTTTTAAACCAGAGAAATGGCTGGTGTCTTTGCGAGAGTATGGCAGAATAGGGCACGCCACTCTTTGTGGTAATCACAATGGGCGTGCGTTCCAACATTTACTTTGAACATCAAAAGTACGTTCCGGATGGTGTTTGAAACCTCGCTGGTCTGAAGTCGTCATATCCAGCTACAGCCCAGGAGTACCAAAGAAAGTCTGCAAAGACTTGAGAACAGAACTGATTGTGTAGAATACACATCAGCAATGAAATTGAATCCCTCAACAACGTGTGAACTGATAGTCACTAAGGATTCTGTGATCTTCAATCCGCTTGAGTAACGCCTTGAACTGTCGGAAGAATAGCACATCAAGTAGCTGAATAAAAGATGTGACTGTATACACCATGTTTTGTGGTCGGATAGCATCGATATGAGTAACTGTCATATTTTTACCTAATGGCAAAATTTGGAACTAATTATTTTTGGGACATAATTCATAAGGGCATTGCTCTTACTGTCATTTTGACCATAGCACTGCAAATAAATACATCAGCTAGAGAGAAACTGTTTACAATGACTAAAGTTACTAGTCATGGTATGATCTTATATATGGTCCATTGTGAACGGAATAGCGAATCTTCGTGTCTTACAGTGTTATAGGCGATGGCATTTAGTTTAGACATGTTTGTAATCAGCACTTCAAACATATTCACACAAACCAAACCGTACTGGCAATTGCGATCGCAACTTGGGCTAACTCCCTTGTGAGAAGACAAATATGGGGTACCTAACTGTAAGCTCTTGGGATCCTGGGCCCATTTGAGGACCATTTCACCCATTTCCTTCTTTCGTCGTTCGACATTATCTACCTAATCCAGTTAAAGGACATTAAATTACACCACACGACGCCACAAAAAAATACTATACTATTATAAAATTCCCTGAATTATTTATTGCCATTGAAATAAGTCAACAAGTCGTCTTTTATGAAATTAATTGAACTCTTAAGCAGAGATCGAACCGCAGCAAATTTGTGTCAATCCACGTTTAGTTAAGTTTGAGGCCAGAAATGGAGAACCAAGTAAAATTTGTATTTGATAAACAGTATTACCATATAGTTTTCGTTAACAGTTGTCCGTGGTGCATCTTCTCCAAAGAAAGGAGGTCACATTATTAACTAAAATACTAAATACAAATAACAGTTGGCTGACGTCCCTGTATTACATGAATACCATACGCGAAACAGAAAACACCATAATGTTCCTTGAAAAACCATAGATATATCTGGTAATTTAAATGGAGCAGATCAGAAACTCTGATCCATGATATTTAAGGTAAACAGATTTCTAAAATAAAAAGTGACATACAGAACCAAGACAAAATAGTAGGCGTTGTTGCCACATTTTCTATTTTATCAATAGGCAGTTTAAGTTCTATGCCAATATTAATATGAGAATTGAATTATAAATAATACTTACTATCCAAGTAGGCTAGTTATATTTTATATACCATCTTTAACATCCAGGTCATATCGATGGCTTTACCTCTGGAACAATTGCTTATGGCAGTCATGTTCACTCCTTTACCGTTAGTGTTAATCTTTGGGCTGTGTCATCTCTCTCTCTCTCCCTCTCTCACACATTCACACTCTTTCATACTTCCAGACTCTAGTGAGGGTGGGGAATAATCTTGGCTTAAGGGAAATGTTAATCCTCCGACCAGGAACCGAACCCGGACCTCTACCAGACCATAGAGGCACTCATTAATTTCTTGTAGTACACACTTCTCGTTATTCTTTTTAGCTAACTAGGAACAAAACATTTCTTTAAGAAATGGGCCAATCCCGGATTTACGGGACTTTGGCAATTATAATGATGTAAAACAAGATGTTAATATTTGCAGACTGTACATATATGTTGGTATGTGAATATCAGAATGTTGTTTTGTCGGAGATGACCTAATTGCATTGCTGTGTTGCAACAAAGTCATGTAATTACACAGCACAATACGCACCTAATCACATTGTTTACACATTCCCACTGAAAGCATGAGTATACGCAACAATCAGATATCCCGACGACTACAATGTTCAAGAGGGAGAAAGTGCGCGATGGAAATGTAAATCACGCAGTGATTATTATACAGGGTCACGAGGAATTAAACGGATGCGTTCAGAGAAAGCCGTTTTGGGGTAACCAACAACATCAAAGAGGACACGAATGCGTGTCTGGAGGGAAATGAAGACATACTCCACGTGAAAACGTGTATTGTTTTTTAAATATACCTGTCAACAACGGAATTACTGCCCAGGAGAGCGACTAATCAACAATAGAACATTTTTATGCCGCACGCAACATTTTTACTTTCTCTACTGGTAAGCAGGGGAACTATTGTATTCCAACCAAAAATTCGATGTCGAGATTTCACCGAAAATATACATGTTTTGAGACCCCCTGAACCCAAAAAAAGCATTTTTAAAAAAGGTCCGTGTGTGTGTCTGTCAGTCTGTCTGTGGACAGCATAGCTCAAAAACGAAAAGTCGATTAAAAACCAAAGTTGGTATTTAAGTTTAATGTCTTTCAAGGATGCGACACGAAGATTTTGAAGAAAATAGCCCCACCCTAAACTACCCTTTACATGGAAAATTTTTCGAAAATTTTAATTTTCTTGAAAATGGCTCTAACAATTTTGACTAAAATGTCATATGTTTGAGATATTTTTATGACAAATGAAATGTATATCTTGAATTTTCTGGCTATAGCCCCTGTAGTCGTATTTACTCTGGACGACTTTTGCATAACTGGTAAACCATTAGAGATAGACCAAGTCATACTATACAAAAAATGTAGATCTTGCTAAAATACACAATTTATGTCTCGATACATTTTCTTGTAAGGTGAACCATTTCGGAGATATTCCTTGTTATGTGTGTGAGTTTCGGAAAACTTAGAACTTTCGTGAAATGGATCATCGCTGTTCATTTTTTATGCCAAGTGTGCAAAGACAACAGAATCTCAAACATTTGACTATCGCACAAAGCCTACTGTATTCTAACATTCCCCTTGCACCTACAAGAAAATAAGCAATAAGTTGTACAAATGTTTATCTTAACTAACACGAAGAAGATATAGGAATAAGAGTTTGTAAGAATGGTTAGTACAAGAGTAGAGAAAGTCATGTGAGTGCAACACATCAGATTTTTTCTTTCTCGTTTACTTTCTTACAAGTAGAGCAAGTATTTTATTCCATCCAAAAGTCTCATAGAGTTTTACCGGAAACACGTTTTGAGGCCTCCAAGTGAAATAAATAAAAAATAAACATATCTTTGTGTCTGAACAGTATAACTCCAAAATGAAATTTCAGTTAAATATTAAACATAGTATTTAAATTCAGCATGTTCCAAGAACGCAACATGGAAGATTTTTCAAGAAAATCCCACCATCCCAAAAATTCTTTGTTGACTTTTATTTTCTCAAAACGAGTTAAACGATTTTGATTAAAACATTTGTGCGAGATATCTACATTACAAATAAACTGTACCTACATCTTGAAAATTTTGGGCTTAGATGTGAAGCCTTCTTCATTCTGAATGACTTTTGTATAATTTGTAAATCGAATTACGCAAAATCTGAATAAAAATGTAGAGCTAATTTAAAACACAAAATTTGTGTTAAACACATTTATAACATTAACCACGCCCAAGATATGCTTTGTTATTGGAAATCGTTAGTCAATTTTTTTCTCGTGGTCTTTCAAAGAACATAGAATTTCAAAAACATCACACAGCGAGGCAGTTCGAAAAATAAACTTTTGTAAATACAGTTTGTAGAAGAGCGAGTAGAGAAGACCATGTGAAAGCAACACATACTTTCTTGTTTTAGTCTAAAAGTTTTGGAAATGTGGCTATTTTTAATTTTTTTGTACCTATACATTTTCCCTCTACTTTTCTATTGTTTTCCTGATTGTTTATTCGTAGTCAGACATACACACAGACGTTTATTAATACACAAACACCCATGTACACTAAAATCTCCAATGTCAAAACTTAATGTGGCATCTTGACAAGAGAAACAAGGAACCAGCTTTTAGTTCATCCTTAACATTTGAACGTATGCACTTAAATTTGAAACGCTAAGTATACAAACGTAATGATAAAAGCAACTTAATTTATGAAATACATACGATTGCATTGAAACCAGTCTGGTTCCACAGCTCTGATCACAGAATAAACACAATTTAAACAATTTAAATCGTCCGACATTCTTTACTACTTGTCCTCAATTCCTCTATTTGTTGTGCACTCCCTTTGTTCTTACTATAGTAACTGAAGCAACACTCTGGCCACACACGTGTTAACATGAGACTAACAAACACCGCTACAACGGCAGTGCTACCAACAATATGGCAGTAAGAAACGACATCCTTATGGAATATAAACGTAAGTGTAGCCCAGGTCTTGGGAGTCCTAAGCCGCAAGTGTAGCCAACATATACTCCCAACACCTTGCTTAGGTTCCTGATTTATGGGAGAGTAGGTTAAATGATGCTGATGTTTGTCCCACTATTTATCTGTATAAGCTTAGGTTTGTGACTCGCGCCACTTTATTTCGTGTAATGAATATCAACAGGATGCTGTGTCCGCATTTACTTTTATATGTGCGGGAATCGAAGGAGATGTGCATATAACGCTTATTTATTAGGAGTGATACAAAATTTAGCAATCGAAAAATAATATTTACATTAACTTTTACACAACAATTACTTTTAGCTTCTGTCTTAGGTTATTAACCCATCCAAGCATGCGCAATATCCTAGAACATGACATTTACCGTCTGTTCGCCATGATTTTGTCATAAAAAGAAACCTCATAAAAAGGGATGGTGGGTGGGTGGGTTTACAGTACTTCGAGCAAGCGTCCGCGCCATCCGTCCGGCACCGCCTTACGCCACGAAACCTAGAAGTACACCTAAATCACAAGGAAACGGAATGAAAGGGAAATGATGGAAAGGAAATCGTAGCAGACGAGAAACCACTCCAGCAGGGAAAGCCACGAAAAATCCAAAGTCAGAGTGCGCGGTCGAGGGGAATCAAACCCGGGCCCTCACCGTTGCCGCGGAGCCATCTCGCCCAGTCCAGCATCTATGGTCAAGAAATGATTTACAATCTTTATGTACTTAATTTAATCGAGTAACCTACAAGATCCAAAACCGATAGAGCAGAATCTGCTGCTCTTAAGTGTTCAAAAGACTGAGAATGTGCCAATGCAAGAACAGACAAGAACTTATATGAAGAACATGAGACACCTTCCATCAAAAGCATAATAGAATAACAAGTTATTTAAGCAATTAGTTCTAATTCCGTCTTTATGGGCATCAAGACTTTCTTAACCATTTAAACACATTTGAGGTCTCCTAAATACAAATAACGAGCCCTGTATTCATCAACCTTACACACCAGACATCTTTCTTAGGCGCGCCTGGTGCTTCCAAACTCCCTAACTACATGTACGAGGCCAAGTTGCTACAAAATTAAAAGCATATAGAATACAAACTGACTCGCTTTAGAAGAAATCGCTTAACATTTTAGGAACAAGAAATTTAAAGAAACGTATCAGTATCTTACAAACCGATTTTAAATGTGTACAAAAATAAGGGTAAAATGAATAGAGAGATTCTTAAATACATTTTTGCGAAACTACTTCACATACGGAGGAGGTGAAGTTTTAGGTAGGCATGATTTTGGAGCAAACTTGTCGACTCGCTTATTTACCCAGTCAATTAATATGAAAAGTCTACCAAACTTTTACACTCTCTACCAATGACCTGTAGCAGGTTGGAGGAAATTGTATTCTTCCCAAAAAAAGTTCATCTCAAACTTCACAACAAATACATGCATTGAGTACTACTGAACCCAAAAAGAGCCATTTAGAAGAAGTCCCTCGTGCGTGCATGTAGCATAAGTCCAAAACGAAAAGTCAAAATACCACATTTTACACTTGAGTCAGAAACTGTGTAACTAGCGTGTGAGGCAAACATTTTCAAGAAAATTCCCTATTCCAAAATACACTTCACATGAAAACGTTTTGTTAAAAATGACTGAAATTTATATATCTACCATATATATTGACCGCCTCCGTAGCGCGCTTGCCTCTGACGCGGAGGACCCGAATTCGATCCCCGGTACCAGCATGGGGATTTTTCCCCCGCTGGGAGGTCTGGCACGGGGTGCACTCAGCCTCCTTGGGTCCCGGGGGGCCGATTGAGGAGCTACTTGAATAAAGAAGTAGTGACCATAGGTCGCAAAGGCCGCATAACTGGCCGGGAGGGATGGGGGCGCTGACCACGTCCCTCCCTCCTGTACTGCACTCCACCAATGACACCTGTAGTGGGCAGAGGTGGGGGACGTAGCGGCCGGCGGTAAGGCTTGGCTTGCGAAGGGCTGTGGTGCTAGGGGTTATTATCATTATCTACCATATATTTAAGATATTTGCAGGATTGAGAAATGTATATAAAATATAAAATATATAAATATATAAAATAGCGTTTTCTATCGATAGCCTGTAAGACTTCTTCGTTCTTATCCATTCTGAATACTCTTGTATAACTAGAAAAGGATGGGAGATAGACAAATATTTACTTCAGAAAACATAGAATTTATTAAACTACACAATTTGTATAACGTATTTTTCTTTCTTAGATGTAGTGGTAGACATATTTTGTGTTGCATGTTTATGCTTTCTCAAACATTTCATCTAATGTACATGCTTGTAAAGTTCAGATTCTTCTTTTTCGTTTGCATCGCAAGACCTGGTTTCCATGGCTAAGCATTTCTATGCAGTTTCCATAGAGATTTTAAATCATTCATAAGTAAAATATATATCGCCAATGACGCGACGTGGGTGGAGGAATCACTTTGTATATGAATACTATAATTTATAATGGATATTTGAGAATTTACTATTGATAGAGAACGTTTTGTGAGTTGTTTTACCGCGCTACATAACAACAAAACGAACACACCAGAAATTTAACGCTATGTGTACATTATAAATAAGTAATAAACAGAACTACAGAAGTTGCATCACTTTTAGTGAAATTGCGGTGCGATCCACTACACCATAGATACCAACCAAGTGCCTACATTGGTGCCAACTTCATGCGAAACTGTGTAGGTACCTTGAGAGAATTCATTGCCATCCTGAAAACGTTTTACAATGGCCTCAATGCCAGCTCTTATAACGGGATCGAGCTGTACCATTTCGCCGTCGTCGTCTGGAGCTGCCAACACCAACGTGCCATTTTACACAACACATTTAAAACAAATATTTTGAAAAATCACAACATAAAAGTAACAGCGCGTATCTACCACAATAATTGACCTAATGTATAGACCAATTCATTCTTCACGTCATTTTACGTTAGCAATGAAAACCATCATTCTAGACATTTTTATTTTCTCTGGCGTTTACCTATAAGTCAGAAGAACTGGACAGTATATTCCACAGAAAATTTCATATTTCACCTATAAGTATATATTTAGAAGTCTCCGTAATTCAAAATATTTATTTTTGAAAAATTGACCTCAAATAGAAATTCGTTATTTTATGTCCTGGACACACAAAGGGAACGGAATTTCAAAGCCATCACATATCAACCAATTCTTAAAAAAGACTTGATTGTCGCTTAAGCCCACAGTATTCTTCTCTTCCCATTGTATCTATAAGGAAGTATGTCGTTTATATCGACTTACATGTATTACGGTGCTGTCCAACTTTCTTATGTGCTCGGGCACATTTAACTCACGCCCAAGAAGGCGCGGGTGCCATCACAACCACTGTTAGGGCAAGTACCCTTCTTTTGATAGGAAAAAGGGAAAGTACTGCTTATGAATACAGCTTTAGGTGTACAAAAACATACTTCATGGGTATGTACTGGGAAGATATTAGGAAGGAAACATTTTTGTCTTGAAATCTGAATTAATATTAGAAATCGCCAGAGTAAACATTTGCTTATGAAGGGCGCTAGAAAATACGCCACGGGGACCATGTTGGACAGCGCTGATGCAGTAGACAAAAGAATACCTTGTACAAGAGTGAGTAGAGAAAGTCATATGAGCACATATTAAGTATTTCTTTTTTAATTTCTGAACTTTACAGAATGAGTAAATATTACAAGAAAATAATCATAGCTGACATAATTAATGCTAGTTGCCTTTAAGATATCTAGGGTTATTTGAGTTTGTTTTGAAGATTTATCGGAATACTTAAAATGAACGAGAAAGTTCGAGCAACTGGTGATAACAACTTTACGATAGAACATCGTCAGGGTAAGCTAACGATCCGTGGTTCCAATCCCGGTTGTGGCAGTGAATTTTTAAGACTTTATTCCAATCTTTAAATGAGGAACTTATTTGCAAAGTGTTTTAAATCCAAAAGTATTGAACTTTTATGTTTTATAGCAAAACCTAGTTAATGAGTTCCTTTAGCATGTATCAAAATATTACGCTCCTATGCAGTTTATATCACCAATTTAAATGGTTGTGGAAATCGAGCCATAAAAATAATCCATAAATGAAATATTACCTCCAAAACTTAACCGCTCATGTGTGTATTTCTAATAAGAGAGAGATTTGCCAAGTCAATGCCAATATCAACGGAAACTAAAATTTTAATAAGTTATGATTATAATTCGAAATTGACATTTTTATCTTAAAAAAATTCTGGAGGTTCCTATACGATTGATTTAAGAAACTTTGGAAATAAGCCGTACAAGTGTCTTTTGTTAATGAAATTCCTTATATTTGCACCAATAGGCGTGCGCAGAGGCGAGCTGGAGTGAAGAATCGGCTCCCCTGGGAGACAACCAGGAAGCTCGAGCTATCAACTGAACTGTAAACTTTCCAAAATCTAAGCATCAATTTACCTGATTGTGCTTGTGATTAGGCTAGGTCAGTTATTACTACAGAATGCCAGTCCTACTTGAAACTGGTTGTTCTTTCCAACTTAATGTCTAAATGTTGCACTCAAAAAGGCTATGAATAGTACAGTAGAGCTCAGGAAATTCGAAATTTCGTATAATCCGAACAGAATTCGCGACGTAGGCAATTAAAATTTCCCTTGAAATTTAAAGAAAGGATTTAATAATAGCGCTGCCTTTAAAATGATTAGTTTAAGCTAGTCGTACTATATAGTACCTATTACAGAATCTAAATATAGTGCTTGTGGTAAGCCTATATTTTTAATTGAATTCCAGTACAACATGGAACAGTACTGAAATAAAAGTCAAGCTACAACATTGAAATAACAAATATTGTACTGTAAGTTAGTTTATACATTATGTAGACCTATTCTATACAGAACGCAATAAGACGATACGTAGATTAACATTGTTTTTTGGATAATTCAAACAGATCACAGCCCTAGATAACTCAGTTTTCTGCTGTTTGACTGTATATTCCAAAAATACCTTTATGGTCAGACGTCTGTCGAGAGGACTAATCATTCCGAGTCTCTTTGACAAATTCTAACTCATGGCTTATCAAATGTTCAATATAATAATGATAACTGAGTGCTAAAATGAGACTGGGGTTCACAGAGCTGAGAGCGACCCACCATCCATCTTCATATATAAGCGAAAATTGACGATTAAAAATCTTATCTTGACAACTCAATTCGACGACAGGGAATGGAATTCACGTTCTACCGACACGGGTGACCGAGATATTTTAAGTGTAAGGACTCGTGAGCAGGAGGCCTGCTATTCAACTCCATCCCGACCCGTCCTTCCTTATGTGTTTTTTTTTTTTTTTTTTTTTTTTTTCAAATTTCCGTTTCCCAATCATCATATCATTCCATGCATCATCACTGCTCACCACCTGTGGTGCCGTATGTAGTGCCAATGGGCGTTACACACTTCTAAGTTCACCGCATTAAGAAGCAGACACCACCAGAGGCGTGCATACCACCAGAAAAGCTAATGCCACGACCATTCAATCTCCATTCGCCACGGGAATTTGTACACCTTAACGATGTTTCCTTACTCGAAAGAAATCGAGCACACAAATGTACGTCTTTTGGTTTTGCTCTTGCTGTTAGCTGGTCTTTCAATTCTACATCATTTACAGCAAGTCGCGATAGTGCAAAGAAGCAAAGGAAATGCGCAAATAATTACATTTGCTTCTTGAGGGAGGGCTTTTATGGCCTCGAATAATAATGAAAATTTGATATATATTTATTTTACCTTTAATTTGTTTCTTGTGTATCAGGAATGTGATAGAAATCTTTCTAACACCTCACAAGGCAGCCTTTTTAATGTAATTTATTACTATCTGGTTCCAACTTTAGAGGCCCTTTGCAAGAATTTATTTTTGTTTAACTTTACTTGTTTTTAATATTTTGCCTTTCAGAAACTTATCTTCAATAAATATGGAGCTAGCAGCACGATCTCTGATGCATGTTCTTCAATTTATTACGATTCTTTTCCATTTAAGAGTGACTAAGAATTAGGTATTGAAAATTAGTTTGAAATAAATGCAATTACAATAACATTAAGAATAGCGACGACTATTTATTAAACAGTTTAATTTTTAATAGTTTTAATAATATGTAATAATAATTGAAACATCTGTAAAATTAAAGGGTGAGATATTTAAGAGTAAAAAGGTAAAATGGGTAGGCTGATGTTAAATTGCACTGATTTAACTTAATTGGGTATTATAACATGCCTGAAAAAAATATATTTCCAGTTTAATTTGTAGAAAAGTGGTATACAGACCTAAGAATTCACGCAAACCAAGGCGTTGAACAAGGTTGTGATTCATCTCCCACATTGTTTAATACTATAGGTATACATATACGATATGATACGAGAATCGAAAGAAACGATTGATAAAGGTATTAAAATAGGACAAGGATTATATCTGAATATAGTTTTATATGCTGACAATACGTGGTAATTTTCACCGGGGAACATAAACTGCAATATGCAGTACATTGCCTAAATAAACTGTCTAAAAAATAGAATTTTAAAATTTCATGTAAAAGAATAGATCCTAACCTATAAGGTTCTCACCCAGTGAGAAATAAAATAATAATACAATATAACATAATAGAACAGATTTCAATGTTTAACTATTTAGGTACGATAGTTTCACATGATAAAGAAAAATATGTTGATTTAAACTTAGTAAATGTTTAAATATTTCTGGAACAGTAAAGCAAGCACTGGAAAAACAAACCAAGAAAGAAACACAAATTAAATTTTATAGTGTGATGGCGTTACCTGTTTTATTATATGGCGGTGAAACATGCACTGTGGACAAACAGAGCTTAAAAACAACTGAATCGGCAGAGATGAGATACTTAAGAAAAACTCAGTAAAGCGAAGTAAGCTACAAAACAGAATTTCAAGTGAAACTTAGGGAAGACCTAATAAATTAACACGTTATAGAGATAATTGATTAAATAATTTGGAATGAATGTAAGAAAATAAAATTCACAAAATAACAATGAAATATCAACCAATAGAAATTCAAGTAGGTAGACCGAGGAAGAGATGGAAAGATAGTGTGAGACCGGGACAGATCTACGATCTAATCCATGAGAGGAAGAGGAAGAAGAACAAGAACAAGAAGAAGAAGAAGAGGAAGAAAAGTGGTATAGGTATATAGGTATACCCTCCCCTTAAATATCACAAAATGAGCCCGCATTTCCTTTCAGCACTGTATGGGTAAAACAATATATTTTAAGGTTTCCCCTTCTCATAAGCTTTGTTCTGCATTTGGCAGTGCCCCACTTATTACTTGTCTAATCTGCAATCCGTGATAATGGAGTTATATTGTAATTTTTACCCGGCGAGAATAGGAATATGGATGTTTTGTTTTCTTCCTTAGTGTGCTTGAAATTGTACATTAGTTTCATAGATACACTCTCACTTTCACCTAGAAGTGGAAGCAACTGGAATAATACAATTATTGGTGTGCGTGATTCCAGAGAAAACACGTGTTCCCAGCTTGTAGTATTACTTGTTGCTCCGCATTACTAATTAAGAATGTTTAATGCACTGCTAAATTAGTTACCTTCTCTCTTGACTAGTGCAGTATCCGCCGATACCAGCCCCAACATGAAGCAACAGCTCACCAGGATCCCCTGAAACAAAGGTACCCTCGTACAATAACAAATATACATACCTACATTCTCAACAACACTATACCTATAGTTTGTTACCAACACTGTAAATTGCAAAGACCATATCAGCGCCACCAGTGTACGGAAGTTTTGTCCCGTAGTTCTTTTACTCTCCAGTAAGTCTACTGATATGGGGCACTTGCTTTTAAGAATATTAAGTGACCAACAAATTACCAAATTGACTTTATTTAGGCTTACGCATATAAATGTTCCACAAACCTTCAGCCATCAGTTGGTAGTGAAATTGTTTACATTCCGCCATTTTTAAATGTCTAGTGCAGGCTTTAAATGTCATGTAAAACCCCATTTTATGCTTAAATTTGTGGTAGTATTTGAACAAAATATGGGCCAAAAAGGGCTGAAGAACAACTAAATTCAGTGGAAAGATGTGGTTAAGTTATAATCTGAGGAGAGACTACGAGACAAAAGAGTGACGGTTGACTCATGATCATGTTGCATGTGTGTAGAAAATTGGGTTTTCTCAACTTTACATTTTTAATATACCATCTGCTCCATGCGCATTAAACTTTGTGCTATGCTCCTAGAATTTTCCCAGCATGTGCTCCATTTATGTGACTTCAACTTCAGTCTTTGGTTTCAAAATTATGAAAATTTATTTAGCTTTAAAAAATTAAATACACAAGAAGGTTAAAAAAATATTTTCAATGTACATGAAAGCAAAGAAGTTAATTACTTTAAAAGTAATTATTTTATCTTCCTGCCAGGTATTGATGGTGTTTATTGAGAAATTAGAGTTTATAAAATAATAAAACTTTGTGATATTTAGGGTTTAATGCGCGTGGAGTATTTTGAATATTAAGGTATTTTCGCATTGTGATTAAATTGAACAATTAATTCCCTCGAAACTATAAAACAGATTGTGCTGGAACTTTGTGTGGTAGTTTATAACAAACATCTTTAAGTGTGGAAAATATTGACTACACAAAAACGTAGATCTGATTAAAACACACAATTTATATCAAGTACATTTTTCTGGAGTGAATAACATGATTCTGAGGACAAGGTTCTTGGTTTTGTACTGGTGAAGTATCAGAAACCATGAAGCATAGGCAAACATGTTGGTGTAAATTAGGTATGAGCATGTGTACAAATGAATTATGGGGCATGTCTGGGCGGTGTCAGGCAAGTGTTTTCTGTTCTATCTTATCGAAACACATCTTTGGGTTTAGAACTGTAATAACTTCATGCTGAAGTTTTCAACTCAGAAATCCTAGTGCTTTGGAATACTAGACGGTACTTTTTGAACTGTCTTATGTCCCTGCTTTGCGTATATTTCATAACTGTTAAACTGAAGTGCATTGGCACTAATGTGGCAGAATATCTTTCCTAAGCATTGGCAGAAATATTTAAAACAAGCTTTAATCATATCTACAAGAATTAAAATATTTGGATTTTACATTATCTGTAAATTCTATTGGACAACGCACTGGTGCACTTCGATACAATGCTGCTGATTCAGTGGGTGAAGTCCTCGATGAAATGGTATACGGCAAGAGCAGAAATAATTGTTGCTTTGTTTAGTTTGGTTATACTACACATGTTGCCACTACTTATGTTGTAACCCTCGTACACTGCGCTGATTCAGATTGACTTTTCATTCATGGTTCCGAACAACGACGCACACACGCATATACATATACGACCGGATCTTATCTGTTTGTAACAACGGTGCACTTTCACCCCTCATTGCCACCAGGAGGTGCGTGGTTCATGCTCCAGTGCCTGTCTGTACCGAGGTATATATTGTTCTTGCTACGGTCCAGAAACCAAGTGTGAGACTGTTTATGATAATTATAAGCTGGAGAGAAAACCGAGTCCCTTAATTAATTTCTATTGCTATCTTCAAGGGCCAGGGATATCTGGAGTCACAACTTTCAATTTTTTTTGTCCCAAAACAAAGGACAGGGAACTGCAAACATATGGAATTAGTTTTACGAATCACAAGGTAATATTGTACAACCGTGTTCTAACTTATTTACACTGAGAAGCAATGACGATAAGACGGGTCTAGTGGTCAGCGTGTTGGCTTCCAAACACATTTGTCTCCGTAGAATAACGAACATGTAAATACGCGAGAGCGCTGTATGCCACTGAACAGTCAAAGCCCACCGTTGGGGGCCTCAGAATTAAAATTAAAATTAAAAAGTTTCTCTATTTCTTTACTATAATAAGCAGAGGAATGTTATGTTTCACCCAAAATTCAAGTCTGAAGTCCTCTGAATTAAAAATAAAATAAAATAAATGCAAGGTTCATGTGTGGTCTGTGGATAGCACTACTGGAAAACGAAATCTCAAATAAACACCAAATTTGGTGTTTAAGTTGGTATCTTTCAGTGAAACAAAAGGAAAATTTTCAAGAAAATCCATCCACTCCAAAAAACTCTTTACATGAAAAAATTTTTATTTTCTCAAAAATGATTCTAACGATTTTTATTAAAATGCCAAGATATTTGCATGACGTGTAAAATGTATATCCTGAATTTTGTGTGAATTGCCATCAAGTTCTCTTCATTCAAAATGAATTGTATAATTTGTAAATCGTAAGATATAGGCAAAACTATACCTACTGCACAGAAACTATACATTTCGTTAACACACGCAATTTGTGTGTGTTATACTTCTAATGGTATTAACTATGTTCGAGATATTATTTATTATTAGTATAAACTTCGTGTACTTATATTTCTTTCAACTGCTAAGTCACTACTCACTTTTTCTGATGGAACTGCAAAGAAAACGCAAACTCAAAGCCATCACATAGCGATCCGCTTCCATCAGTTAAGCCTATTGTATTTTCCTTAAACCTACAACGAAGTGTACAACATAACAAATTGTACAAAAGTTTATCTCGATTAGCACAAAGCAGCTGGAAGAATAAGCGTTTGTATTAGTTTGCAGAACAGTGGGTAGAGAAAGTCATGTGAATATAACAAACATACGCAAGTCAAGGATGCTCTAGGTATGCAAAATACACACTTTCATAGAATTCCCCACACTAAACTACGCTTTACTTAAAAAACATAGCAATTCTTCCCCCCTCAAAAATAATTCTAAGAATTTTGATTGCAATATCGTGTGTTTGAGATCCTGCCATGGCAAATAAAATGCGTATCCTGATTTCTCTGTAAATAGCCTCAATTCTCAGCAAGTGTTTTGTACGAGGCAAACTATAAATGATTAGACAACAATTTACAAGAAAAACGCAAAGCTCATTAAAATACCAAATATATATATTTTTCATGAATTAACAATTTCTGAAACCTTTGATATTTGTTGACTGAAGTTTCATATTCTAAGCAATACACTAAAACGTTGTCGTCCATCTTTGGTTTGTAGATTAATAACTTTTTAAATATTTATACTAGTTCGAGATGATAAGAGTTTGAGGTTTCTCTCAACAGCTGCAAGTCCCAAATAAGAGTGGCTTAGAGTTCAACTAGACTGCCTCTAATGGGTGAAACAAAAATGTATTTACAGAGTGCTGAAGTTTAGTTTTGTTACAGGCTGAACACGAAAATCCCTTTCTACAGTTTAGTTTTATAATTAAAAATAAATAGTTTTGCTGCTGTTACTAAATCACTACTTTATCATTTATAACGCAACATTCAACTTTTTTTCAATCTTGTAAGTCCTTTTTGAAAACCATAAATATCACTCAGAAGGAAGGTCAACGTAACTCGAAATATTTTATTGTGAAAAAATGCATTTGCAAAACTTGATTGAATACGCAGGTAAATAACAATTTCTCTACATTTTAAGCTTTTGGATATTTACACTAATATTCCACTATATTAGTGTCCCATAAGATATAAAATTCTCAGTTTTATGGTCAATAACCAGGATTTTAATGTAACTTGTATGTTAGTTTTTCACGCGAGAGAGAGAGAGAGAGAGAGAGAGAGAGAGAGAGAGAGAGAGAGAGAGAGAGAGAGCAAACAGATTGCTAGGAAAGCTAATACATTAAGTTGCGTTGATTCTCAATTAGAACAGCCTATATTGTGTTCCCAATGAGGAGTTATGATAGGGCAAGAAGTAAAAAAGTTCCAGTCATCTTACTTATAGATTGAGGGAAAATGTTACACAGCAACGCCATGAGAACTCCAACATATATCTTCAGAGAACGGGAGCTGGAGTTGAGTTTATTTTAACTATTTCACCAATAAAATGCTAAAATAATATACCTAATCCTAAACTGTTATAAAATCTTCGTATTTGTTAAGCATGAGATCACAGTTTTTAAAGCTCAGTTAGACATTTTATTTCTCATAAGAGTGGAACAAATGAAGATACAAACTTAAAAAAGAACTGATGTGTTGTGCTCACATGACTTTCTTTACTCTTGAACGAGCCATTCTTACAAACTCTTATTCCACTATCTGCTTCATGTTAATCGAGATAAATATTTGTAGAAATTATCTTATTGCTATTTTTTTGTAAGTACAGGGGGAATACAATAGACTTTAAGCGATAGTCAAATGTTTTAAGAGTGGTCGCTGTATGTTGACTTTGAAATTACGTTCTCTTTGCATGACCAGATATAAAAAAAATGGACAACGAACTCCCATTTGAGAACTGCATATTAAGTATTGCACAATTATGACAAATAACCAGGAATATTTCCAAAATGGTTCACTTTAAAATGTTTTTACGAGATCTACATTTTTGTGCAGTAATATTTGATCTATCACATACAGTTTACCAAAAGTCATACGGAGTAAACAGGACTACATAGGCTATAGCCAGAAAATTCAAAATATACATTTCATTTTCCATAAAAATATCTTAAACGTATGGCATTTTAACCAAAATCGTTAGATTCATTTTTGAAAAAATGAAAATTTTCGAAAAAGTTTTCGTGTAAAGAGTAGTTTAGGGTAGAGAATTTTCTTCAAAATTTTTGTTTCATATCCTTGAAAAACATTAAATTTAAATACGAACTTTGATTTTTAAGGACTCTTCGTTTTTGAGTTATGCTGTTCACAGACAAATACACAGACACACGTGGACCTTTTTCTAAAAATGATTTTTTTTTTACTTAGGGGATCCCAAAACAGATATTTCCGGTGAAATCTCTACATCGAAATTTTGGGTGGAATACAAACTTCCCCTACTATACTTAGTACAGAGTGTAAAAATGATTTGCGGGATGCCACAGTTGGTGACAAGAAAAACGAAAACTATAGGCCGAGATGCTAAAACGAAAATGATAAAATTAAAGCGATAAAAGTGACAGGATAGATATTTTGATTCATCCAAATTCAAAGCATTTCCTTGCTAGTTTACTATGTAAACATTAATGCTGGGGAGAATGGTAGTTACTCCTAAGTGTCATAGTGGTCTAAAGTATAGTTAACTTCTCGTGGGAATCAAACAATACGTATTTCTGGACTTCTATGGTTCACCGAATTTTATCCGAAATTTTACATTCTTATTGTGTGTGGTTAGCTTTGGAATCAAAGTATGAAAAGTAAGCAGAAATAAAATATTTCAATTTGAAGTATAACTGAATCAAGCCTACTGAACACGCATCCAAATTTAAAGAGTTGTTTACTTGCGGCCAAATTAGTAACTATTCCAGTTCTGTATGAGTACAACTTGTATATAAATACGATAGCAGCGCCATCAATCCAGCGCTATTGTTAAAAGTCCCAAGTACTACGTCTATTTCACTCTGCCGTAGAACTGAACAATGCACAAAACACAACTCGCTTTGCAACAAAAGTAACACGTGACTGCCCCTGTGGTCAAGTGGTGACCATTTGGCTTCTCAAACCAGAAGTCCCTCATGCGATTCCTGGCTGGGGAGTTTTTCGTTTTCGTTTTTAGTTAAAACCACTTCAAAGTTTCCGCAGAGTCGGGAGTATGAAGGGTGTTTGCTAATGAATTAAATACCTAAACTCAACGAGCTAGTTATTTCTCAAATAAAAGTCAGATATGACCATAAATGTTAATCGGGGGTATACAAATGATGTAATTTAAGAAAGTATCAGACACACAAAACCATGAGTTGCATATATAAATCTGAAGTTGACAACAAAGCCATGTCGAACTACCGAAAATCAACGATTATCAATACCGGCATACACCGACGCATTCACCGGTGTTAATTTTCTAAGCATGCGGTTAATTCAATAAGAATGCTCGAGAGTTCATTAACTAGCAGTTTAAGATGTTAGCAGTTTAGTGTGGACTCACCACTTTCGAGGAGGCCATGATTCCTTCGTTTGTTGTCTGCAACAGTTACACTGTGTTTGTGAACCTACAATGGAGGTATCTCTCACTTTATACCACGCGGTATAGGTACATGGGAGAGAGGGGGGCTCAATAAAACGTTACGTTATGGTGAAAGTGCCGCCGCTGATAGTAGTGACGTCACACAGGCGTCCGGAAGAGCCCCGGCTTCCATAGAGCACCCCGGAGCAGATGTACCTTTCCTCTCTCACATAAATTTCATAACTCAACGGTCACAAATCACAACCCGAGTTTCACGCCAACTTCACATTTCTTTAAGAAATACAACTACATAATTGATTGCATAAAACAACTAAAATGTTGATAGAACACTTTGTCATAAATACTTATGACTCATTGTACCGATTTATGTGTGAAATTATTTTATTTGCAGACTTTTTTACTTCCTCTTACACAGAATATTACAGTCCACCTAGAACATGTTTTGAGGTCTTATGAATAAACAAAAGATTCTGATGTGTTACACTCACATGACTTTCTCTACTAACTCTTGCTCAAACTATTCTTACTAACAATTATTCTTCTACCTACCTCATGCTAATCCAGATAAACACTAACAGAAATGCTTTTATTACACATTTCCTTGTAGTTAGAATGGGAGTAGGGGAATATAGCAGGTTTAAGCAATAGTCAAATCTTTTAAGAGCTGGTCACTATGTGAGGGCTTGAAAGTTCCGTTCTCTTTGCAGGCACAGGAGAGAGTAAACCCGAATAACATCTTTCCATTTCAAATGCAAACCAATAACAAAGAGTTACTCGAAAATGGTTAACAAAATAATTTATTTAAATTATTTATAATTTATTGAATTATTAAAATAATTTTTTTAATAAATTCTCTGCTTTAACAAGATTACTTTTTTATGTAGTCAAATTTTATCTATCTCTGGTTTACCAATTATGCAAAAGTAATTCAAAATTAAGGCATCACAGGCTGTTTCCAGAAAATTCAAGATGTGTGTGTCTGTATATATTTCGTTTTTTGTGAAAATATCTTAATCATATGGTATTTTAATAATAATTATTAGAGCCATTCTTCTTATGAAAATCAAAATTTTTCTCTGTAAAAGATAGTTTGCGCTGGGGTCTTTTTTTCGAAATTTTTCTTGTATTTTTGGAAGTTGATAAACTTAATACCAGTAGACAGGCGCGCGCGCGCGCATACACACACACACACACACACACACACACACACACGCACGCACGCACACACGCACGCACACCACACCACACCACACACGCACATTTTCTAAAAATCTGATGTGTTGCACTCACATGACTTTCTCTACTCCAGTACTAACCATTCTTACAAACTCTTATTCCTGTAACTTCATGTTAATTGAGATAAACATTTGTAGAAATTACATTATTCCACATTTCCTTGCAGGTACAAGGGGAATATGGGAATACAACAGGCTTTGTGCGATAGTCAAATGTTTTAAAGCTGGTCGCTATATAAAGCTGTTAAAATTTCGTTCTCTTTGCACTGCCAAGACATAAAAAAGTGAATAACGACCTTCCATTTGAATAAAGAATAAGTATTGCAAAACTCTCACAAATAACAAGGAATATCTCTGCAATGGTTCACTTTACGACATTTTTATTTCAATATAAATTCTGTTTTTTTAAGGAAATCTATATTTTTTATATCTATATAAGATTTAATCCACTAGGGTTTACCAGTTATGCAAAAGTCATGAAGATTAAACATCACTACAAGGGCTATAGCCAGAAAATTCAGCATATAAATTTAATTTGTCGTAAACATATGGCATTTAATCAAAATCGTTAGAGCCATTTTTGATAAAATCAAGATTTTCCATTTATAGGTTGGTTTAGGGTGAAGAGATTTTCTTCAAAATCTTCGTATCGCATTCTTGAAAGATATTAAACTTAAATACCAACTTTAGTTTTTAACCCACTTTTCGTTTTTTAGTTATGCTGTGCATAGATATGCACACAGACACACACGGATCTTTTTCAGAAAATGCTTTGTTTTTACTCAGGAGACCTCAAAACATATATTTCTGGAGAAATGTCGACATCGGATTTTTCGGCGGAATGCAATTCTTCCCCTACTTACTACACGTAGTAGAGAAAGTAAAAATGGTTTATCGTGGATACAATCTCTCAAAACGTATATTTCCGATGAAATTTCGGTTATCACATTTTTAATTTCTCTGTTAGATGAAATAATTTTTATAGACTCAAATACATAAGCTATCAATGCAAATAACCATTTGGAATAATTTTCATAATTTATACAGTAATTGATAAAAAGTTCATGGAAAATCCATTGAGAATTTTAACTGCAGTAGTAATTTGACATACTAAGGTGTAATTTCTGCATGTACAACTATCTTGTTCCCTTAAAATACTTTTTCTTTACCTGATTACCCTCCCCTTATGGAGGACTGACACCCCTAGGACTTGCAAGCCAGTGCCTAGAGTCAGACGCCTGTCGGGGAGCAGACGACCCCATGGACCGGACAGAGTGAAGACCAGGAAGCGGGTGGTCAGCCAAGCACCAAGTATGAGAGTGAGGAAGAGGATGATATGAAATGCTGGTGAAATAGATGAACGGAAAGGTGATGACTGAGCAGTGGTGAGGGAAACCGGAGAAAACCCACCCAGACTTCGCTTCGTCCATCACGAATATTACATGCGATCCCTGGAATCGAACCCAGGCTGCCTTGGTGATAGACCAACAGCCTAACCCAGGACTGACGAACGTTACCCCGCTCCGTAACTACAGTAGCATGCTTTAGCTAGGACCGGTTTTCGCTTTATTTTCCCCACTTTTCCGCTTTCGTGGTTCACGCAGGGAGGGGAAGTAGGGGAAAGTGTTCACACCTCCTGAGTAACGTTCGTCAGCCCAAGCCTAACCGCTTGGCCACGGAACCGCCCTCCTTAAAGTACTACCTTTCATATACCTATCTACAGTGAAGTGCGTGAATGTGTAATTAAAGTTTAACCTAACAAGAAGCAGATGATGAATAAGCCTTACTAGGAATAATTTACGGAAACAACACTGGATAGACAGTCATGTCAATGCAACAGATAAGATTTTTAAATCTAATTTTAAAAATCCATCGAATAGCAAAATTTAATAACATTTCAGAGAAATAAGCACAAGAGTCGTCAACAATGTTGATTTTCACTTTCGCTACTAAGTACTTGCAATAAGTAGGGAATGTGTGGTATTCCACCCAAAAATTCAATACCGAGATTTCTCCGGAAATACATGTTTTGAGACCCCCCCCCCCCAAGAGTATTTTTGGATAAAATTCCCTGTGCGTGTATGGGCGTCTGTCTGAACAGCATTACTCAAAAACGAAAAGTCATTTAAATACCAAACTTATTATTTAAGTTCAGTACCTTCCAAAGTGCAACACGAATATATTTTACAGAAAATTTCACCGTTCCAAACCACTCTTTAGATGGATATTTTTTTCGAAAATGTTGAGTTTTCCAAAATGGCTGTAACGATTTTAATTAAAACACCACATGTTTAAGAAGGGTTTATGAAAAATGAAATCTAATTTTGAATTTTCTGGGAATAGCTTTTGAAGTACTCTTAATATGCTTTTATTACATATATCCTTGCAGGTACAATGGGAATATGGGAACACGGCGATGGAGATAAGTAAAGAAAAAAGAACAACACGAATAACGCCTTCCCATTTGACAAAAGTATAAGTACCGCATAATTCAAACCAATAAGGAATATCTCAGAAACACTTAACTCCATAAAAAGTGTATTTGACAAACTGTGTGCTTTAACGACATATACATTTTTTCTGCAGTAAGAGTTTGTCTTTCTCTTACGGTTTGCGGTAAGTCATCTAGAATGAAGAAACTTTGAGGCTATTTCCAGAAAATTAAATATATACATTTCATTTGTCATGAAAATGTCAACATATGAAATGGTTTGAGCCATTTTTGAGAGAATCGAACATTTTGCAAACTGTTCCATGTAAAAGGCAGTTTATGGTGGCGGGATTTTCTTGAAAACTTCATGTTGCATCCTTTGAAGATGGTTTTAAATATCAGTTTAAGTATTTAACGGACTTTTCGGTTTTGAGCTGCTCTCTCTCTCTCACACACACACGCACACACACACACACACACACACACACACACACACACACACACACACACAAACGTGCGTACAAACACCCAGATGCAGACCTTTCTCTAACATTACTTTTTTGTATTCAGTACATCTCAAAACTGGTGTTTCCACTGAAGTGTCAGTCGGTATGGAATTTTAGGGTGGAATGTTATACTACTCTACCTTTATGTACGTGGTACAGAAAGTTAAAAAAATAAAAAAATGACTAACTTAAAAGTTCCAGTAATGTAACAATTTGTAGAGTTCTCAATTGCATGAATTGACACTGTTACGTTGCTAACTTCAAGTTCTTCATAAATACAATTACGCATATCAAGATTCAATAGAAGAACCAAAAACAGACTGCACAATTTGATCTTGCTTCCATAAAGAGTATGGAATCTTCAACATGAGCTCCCACTACAATACCCCGTTTACCTTTTCCTCAACAAGGAACTTCGTAGAAAATATCTTGAATGCAACTGGGGCAAAAGTAGCTCTCATTGCCTCGTGGTTCTTAGACGACTCCTTGCGGTCGTGATCTAACTTGACCCACTTTATAGCAAAACTCCACTTTCATAACATCATCTATAATAGATATACTCTTAAGGTTTCATGTGAAATACTGTTGCGGAATAGATCAATGCTTCACGCACTTGCTACGTAACCTGCAATTTATTTTAATAATTCTAATACCTACTAATGAAGATATTGCAATGAAATATGAAGATAACATCTCATTCTGCGACATGTGGTGACATCATAACAGATGCTGGAAGTGGCCACATTTGCCTCCAAGTGACACTGAATTTGCCGGATTATAGCATGGATGTCTTCGTTAGGATGTCCGTGTTTATTGACTGGTTATCTGTAATGAAGTTTTCTTTCAAAGTGTCTTTGTTCGTGGTTTGTTCTTATATACTTTCCTTTTCAGCTGTCCCCACAAAAAATATTAGGTTCGGTGAGCGTGGCGCCCAAATCCCTTTGGAGATAACGCGATCGCCAAGAAAGATCTACAATTCTGCCACGACGGCAATTGGTGCACGGTCTTCCTGTTGGAAATTTCCAATGGATAGTGGCTTTTTGTTTAAGATCACTGATGTCCCCGAAAGCAGTTTTGGTCAATGCTCCAATTTCCTCCTGATTCCTCCAAGCAAGGAAGACGTCGCAACCACATAGCCGTTCATAAGATGATTCTATACTGCTCGCAAAAGTTAAAGGCATGTGAACGCTGGCCAATGCTCAAGCAGAGCGCTGTTGCCAAGCGTAGTGCGTGTACCGGCAGACGGTCTGTACATAAGGTTGTGTGAGATGCATGCACCACATTCGGCAGCGCTGGTAGGAGGGGCAAGCGTAGGATTCGCTGGAGTCCGAGGTACGCCCCGCCTCCATATGCCTTTAAGTTTTGCGAAGATTCTAATTAGGATTAAACTTCCTATTTACTTCCTTTCCCCTACCGTGGCTAACGAAAAATACAGGCTGTGGCGCGAATCAGAGTTACGTAGTCATAGACTGATACATGGCTAACATTGTATACCATCATGATAAAACTCTTATGATTTGTATGAATTCAACGAGACATTTTTTGGGTTGTTTAGAATATGGATGTATTAGGCGATTGTGGTTTTGCTTCATTGGGCCATGACCGGACTAGGAGAATTACGTCACTGCAGTTCGTGCCGTAGCCTGTCTTTTTCGTTAGCCACGTTCCCTTACATTGTAACGTTTGCATTTACTTAATGTCTGGAACTGGCCTGCTTATCTCTTTTATTTCAAGTTTTTGCACAACTGTGAGCTTGAAGAAATTCATTGCTTTTAGATCCTGATTTTTACAAGAAAGATCTTTGTTGCATGATTTGCGCTTAATAGAAGCTCCACAAGACAACGTTTAAATCATAGATGAACAATCAATACCAATTTTTACAGTCCACCGTTTCTTTGTGCTTGTATTAACGACGTATATCGGTCCTAAACATCAACATGACCGCTCTCACTAGTTGTCGCTAGATAGCAGCACGATCCATGGGTACATTATCCTAGTGGAGTTACAGCACATTGCTCTACTTCAAGCAGTGGCGTTGGTGGCCAATGATAACTTGCTTGTCGTGGCGATGCGCAGGCGCACTCGCTATGCTCAACACCATCTTCTACCTGTCTAGCACATTCTAGCTTCGTAGCGGCAGTTTTAAATTATAAACATTATTATTGTTTCCAGTTTCACAAATGCTGCATCAAGTAATGCTTTACCATACATAGATGGGTCCGATATAATAATTTTCGGGAGTGCACATGCAATTGTGCTATAGCCAGCCACCGCCACTATCTTTACCAGTTATACAAGTCATTCAGAATAAAGAGGACTTCAGACACTATTCCCAGAGAATTCAAGACATACATTTCATTTGTCATAAAATATCTTAAACATGTCGTATTTAATCAAAATTCTTAGAGCTATTTCTGAGAAAAAATCGAAAAATAGTTACATTAAAAGTGTAATTATTAATCAGAGTTCTTCGGGTTACCAGTGGTGTAATATCTATGAAATTGTTCGAGCTGTCGGCCATAATCAGGAAATGAATAATAAATGGTCATCTCCAAATCATGGCCTTCTTTTAAGTATTCCTGTCCAAGCTGTCCAATATCTTAAGTATATAGATACTATTTTAATACAAAACTAAACATTTTGAAGAAAGAATAATGAAAAGTTTTGCCAAGAAAAGGATAGTTTGGAATAGGGAGGGGACGGGGGTATTTTGAGAAAATCTTTGTGTTCCATCCTTGAAAGTTTCTTTGCTTAAGCATAGTTTTGGAGTTAGGCTACTCGCTCACTCTCACTCTCCCTGTCTCTCTCATTCATATATACCCTTTTCTAGAAGGGTTTTATTAACTTTCTTTTTTACTTTCTCTACCATATACATAGTTGGTGGAGAAGTTATTGCATTTCACCAAAAATTTGATACAGAGGTTTCATTGGAAGTGCACGTCTTGAGGTCCCCGAATAGAAAGGCACATTTATGTAAAAAGGTCCTCTGTTGTGAGTCTGTGAACAGCATACTCAAAAACTGATTCAAAACATGGTATGTAAATTCAGCATCTTCTAAGGATGCAACACGAAGATTTTCAACAAAACTGTCTTTTACGTGAACAATTTTTAGGACATTTTGATTTTCTCAAAAACGTCTCTAACAATTTTGATTAAAATAGCATTAAAGATTTTTTGGGGAGGACGTTTCAGGGAGTCTCGAAGCAATTGTGGTAAAAACAATCTCAATACTAACATTTTGGATGAATCAGTTGGGAAGCGGTAGAGAACATAAACAAATACTCTCACACTTGTCCATGTAGATCTGGAATATCTTCCTCTTTTGTGTGTGTATAACGCCGGTTCTTACTGTATAGGGCACCACAGGCGGTGTATACTAATGCCACCTGAAATGAAGGAAACATTCCTAGCGGTCCTGATACAAGCCTAACAATTTGGCCCTACCATATAGATGTCATTGTTCGCACCATGGCTTACCACCATATCAGTTACCTTCCCATATATCCCATGTCAGTTATACTTTTCAAGGACCTCGTGAACAAAAAAAAAGCTATAGTAATCACCCCTTTCCTCCTGTTAAACCTTATTTTGTAATACTGAACCTCCTTCAAATTGAGTTTATTCCATACAAAGCAGATTGGTTAAAGTACAAATCGTGTGACCTTGATTTATACGTTTTTGGTATGGTACATGATCTGTTCTTCCTGTTTATAGTAGTTTAATTCAGCTATACATGCAGACATGCTACCAATGAATGATTACACATATTCACTGGCGGTTCTTTTAAAGCTGGTAATGCAGATGCTGGAATTGTATGCAAGATGCTGAAATAACAGCAATTCATACAATATTACAAGTTTTAAACTTACGAGCCAAGAGCTATGACAAAGTAGATGGTGTTTATCTAATCCTTTGCAATACATTATCTGAAGAACCCACAGAACTATGGGAGTATTGTAAGGCACGAATGCTCATGGCTTTCTCACCAAATGCATGGCAACAGTCAACAACTTTAGCTGCCAGCACTCAAAGGCCCTTAGCTTCGAAACAAACACCTATGCTTTCGGTCTCCAAGTTAACAAGACTTCTAATTGTTGTTGTTATAAGTTTTCTTGTATCCAGACCACAACTTTTCATCATTTGCTGTTGTGCTTCTATGTGTAACTGAAGAAGATTTTTCTTCAGAACAAGCAGAGAAAGGGAGACACAAATAAAGAGAAAGGAAATATAAGGGAAAAAAGGAGCGGATTTATTGTTTCTCCGGACTCTTCACACGTGAAACATAATATTCCAATGTGCACTTCCAGGGACAACAAGGGAGAGAAAGGGAAACTGAGGATTTGGTTGGAAATCTATATTTCGAGATAAAAAGCAATTAGCGAATCACAATATAAATACATGGCTGACTGTGCAGGCAAATATTTTAAACCTATTAATTTAATAATAATAATAATAATAATAATAATAATAATAATAATAATAATAATAATAATAATAATAATAATAATAATAATAATAATAATAATAATAATAATAATAATAATAATAATAATAATAATAATGATAATGATAATGATAATGATAATGATAATGATGATAATGATAATGATGATCACCACCACCATCAATAGCCGAGTAATTTGTAAATTTACCTATATAACAATGTTATATCAAAACAGGACAAATAAGAATGTGTGAGTGTGCGAGTGTGTGTGCATGTGAGAGTGAGTGTGAGACTGAGATTGTGGGAGTGTGCGAGTGTGAGAGTGCGAGTGTGCGAGTGTGAGAGTGAGATTGTGGGAGTGTGCGAGTGCGAGAGTGCGAGTGTGCGAGTGAGAGAGTGCGAGAGTGTGACAATGTGAGAGTGCGAGTGCGAGAGTGCGAGAGTGTGAGAGTGCGAGAGTGTGAGAGTGCGAGAATGTGAGAGTGCGAGAATGTGAGAGTGCGAGAATGTGAGAGTGCGAGAATGTGAGAGTGCGAGAATGTGAGAGTGCGAGAATGTGAGAGTGCGAGAATGTGAGAGTGCGAGTGTATGAGAGCGAATGTATGAGTACGAGTGCGAGTGTGCGAGTGTGAGAGTGAGAGAGTGCGAGAGTGAGATTGAGAGTGTGTGAGTGTGAGAGTGTGTGAATGTGAGTGTATGAGTGTGTGTTTGAGTACGAGTGTGTGTGTATAAGTGCGAGAGTGCGAGAGTGTGACAATGTGAGAGCGCGAGTACGAGAGTGCGAGAGTGTGAGAGTGCGAGAATGTGAGAGTGCGAGAATGTGAGAGTGCGAGTGTATGAGAGCGAATGTATGAGTACGAGTGCGAGTGCGAGTGCGAGTGCGAGAGTGTAAGTGCGAGTGCGAGTGTATGAGTGCGAGTGTATGAGTGCGAGTGTATGAGTGCGAGTGGGCGAGCGGGCGAGCGGGCGAGGGAGCGAGTGGGCGAGGGGGCGAGTGGGCGAGTGGGCGAGTGGGCGAGTGGGCGAGTGGGCGAGTGGGAGAGTGGGAGAGTGGGAGAGTGGGCGAGTGGGAGAGTGGGAGAGTGGGCGAGTGGGAGAGTGGGCGAGTGGGAGAGTGGGAGAGTGGGCGAGTGGGAGAGTGGGCGAGTGGGAGAGTGGGAGAGTGGGCGAGTGGGAGAGCGGGCGAGCGGGAGAGTGGGCGAGTGGGCGAGTGAGCGAGTGGGCGAGTGGGCGAGTGGGCGAGTGGGCGAGTGGGCGAGTGATCGAGTGTGCGAGTGTGCTAGTGTGAGTGTGTGCGAGTGTGCGAGTGTGAGAGTGTGAGAGTGTGCGAGTGTGAGAGTGTGAGAGTGTGAGAGTGTGAGAGTGTGAGAGTGTTAGAGTGTGAGAGTGTGCGACTGTGTGAGTATGCGACTGTGCGAGTGTGCGAGTGTGTGAGTGTGAGAGTGAGAGTGACAGTGTGCGAGTGTGAGAGTGTGCGAGTGTGAGTGTGAGAGTGTGCGAGTGTGAGTGTGCGAGTGTGAGTGTGCGAGTGTGCGAGTGTGACAGTGTGCGAGTGTGCTAGTGTGCTAGTGTGCGAGTGTGACAGTGTGCGAGTGTGAGAGTGAGAGTGTGCGAGTGTGACAGTGTGCGAGTGTGACAGTGTGCGAGTGCGAGAGTGCGAGTGTGCGAGTGAGAGAGTGCGAGAGTGTGACAATGTGAGAGTGCGAGTGCGAGAGTGCGAGTGCGAGAGTGTGAGAGTGCGAGAATGTGAGAGTGCGAGAATGTGAGAGTGCGAGAATGTGAGAGTGCGAGTGTATGAGAGCGAATGTATGAGTACGAGTGCGAGTGTGCGAGTGTGAGAGTGAGAGAGTGCGAGAGTGAGAGTGAGAGTGTGTGAGTGTGAGAGTGTGTGAATGTGAGTGTATGAGTGTGAGTTTGAGTACGAGTGTGTGTGTATAAGTGCGAGAGTGCGAGAGTGTGACAATGTGAGAGCGCGAGTACGAGAGTGCGAGAGTGTGAGAGTGCGAGAATGTGAGAGTGCGAGAATGTGAGAGTGCGAGAATGTGAGAGTGCGAGAATGTGAGAGTGCGAGAATGTGAGAGTGCGAGAATGTGAGAGTGCGAGAATGTGAGAGTGCGAGAATGTGAGAATGCGAGAATGTGAGAGCGCGAGAATGTGAGAGTGCGAGTGTATGAGAGCGAATGTATGAGTACGAGTGCGAGTGCGAGTGCGAGAGTGTAAGTGCGAGTGCGAGTGTATGAGTGCGAGTGTATGAGTGCGAGTGTATGAGTGCGAGTGTATGAGTGCGAGTGTATGAGTGCGAGTGTATGAGTGCGAGTGGGCGAGTGGGCGAGCGGGCGAGTGGGCGAGGGAGCGAGTGGGCGAGGGGGCGAGTGGGCGAGTGGGCGAATGGGCGAGTGGGCGAGTGGGCGAGTGGGCGAGTGGGCGAGTGGGCGAGTGGGCGAGTGGGAGAGTGGGAGAGTGGGCGAGTGGGAGAGTGGGAGAGTGGGCGAGTGGGAGAGCGGGCGAGTGGGAGAGTGGGCGAGTGGGCGAGTGAGCGAGTGGGCGAGTGGGCGAGTGGGCGAGTGGGCGAGTGATCGAGTGTGCGAGTGTGCTAGTGTGAGTGTGTGCGAGTGTGCGAGTGTGCGAGTGTGAGAGTGTGAGAGTGTGCGAGTGTGAGAGTGTGAGAGTGTGAGAGTGTTAGAGTGTGAGAGTGTGCGACTGTGTGAGTGTGCGACTGTGCGAGTGTGCGAGTGTGTGAGTGTGAGAGTGAGAGTGACAGTGTGCGAGTGTGAGAGTGTGCGAGTGTGAGTGTGAGAGTGTGCGAGTGTGAGTGTGCGAGTGTGAGTGTGCGAGTGTGCGAGTGTGACAGTGTGCGAGTGTGCTAGTGTGCTAGTGTGCGAGTGTGACAGTGTGCGAGTGTGAGAGTGTGAGAGTGTGCGAGTGTGACAGTGTGCGAGTGTGACAGTGTGCGAGTGTGTGAGTGTGCGAGTGTGCGAGTGTTCGAGTGCGAGAGTGTGCGAGTGTGCGAGTGTGCGAGTGTGCGAGTCTGACAGTGTGCGAGTGTGACAGTGTGCGAGTCTGACAGTGTGCGAGTGTGACAGTGTGCGAGTCTGACAGTGTGCGAGTCTGACAGTGTGCGAGTCTGACAGTGTGCGAGTCTGACAGTGTGCGAGTCTGACAGTGTGCGAGTCTGACAGTGTGCGAGTCTGACAGTGTGCGAGTCTGACAGTGTGCGAGTGTGACAGTGTGAGAGTGTGACAGTGTGCGAGTGTGACAGTGTGAGAGTGTGAGAGTGTGAGAGTGTGTGAGTGTGCGAGTATGACAGTGTGAGAGTGTGAGAGTGTGAGAGTGTGTGAGTGTGCGAGTATGACAGTGTGCGAGTGTGACAGTGTGCGAGTCTGACAGTGTGCGAGTCTGACAGTGTGCGAGTCTGACAGTGTGCGAGTGTGACAGTGTGCGAGTGTGACAGTGTGCGAGTGTGACAGTGTGAGAGTGTGACAGTGTGCGAGTGTGACAGTGTGAGAGTGTGAGAGTGTGTGAGTGTGCGAGTGTGACAGTGTGAGAGTGTGAGAGTGTGTGAGTGTGCGAGTATGACAGTGTGCGAGTGTGCGAGTGTGCGAGTGTGCGAGTGTGAGTGTGACAGTGTGCGAGTGTGAGAGTGTGTGAGTGTGAGTGTGACAGTGTGCGAGTGTGACAGTGTGAGAGTGTGAGAGTGTGCGAGTGTGCGAGTGTGAGAGTGTGCGAGTGTGCGAGTGTGCGAGTATGACAGTGTGCGAGTGTGAGAGTGTGAGAGTGTGCGAGTGTGCGAGTGTGACAGTGTGAGAGTGTGAGAGTGTACGAGTGTGCGAGTGTGACAGTGTGAGAGTGTGAGAGTGTGCGAGTGTGCGAGTGTGCGAGTGTGAGAGTGTGAGAGTGTGCGAGTGTACGAGTGTGACAGTGTGCGAGTGTGACAGTGTGAGAGTGTGAGAGTGTGCGAGTGTGCGAGTGTGCGAGTGTGAGAGTGTGAGAGTGTGCGAGTGTACGAGTGTGACAGTGTACGAGTGTGACAGTGTGCGAGTGTGCGAGTGTGCGAGTGTACGAGTGTGCGAGTGTGCGAGTGTGCGAGTGTGCGAGTGTGCGAGTGTGCGAGTGTGCGAGTGTACGAGTGTGCGAGTGTGCGAGTGTGCGAGTGTACGAGTGTGCGAGTGTGACAGTGTGCGAGTGTGCGAGTGTACGAGTGTGCGAGTGTGACAGTGTGCGAGTGTACGAGTGTGCGAGTGTGCGAGTGTGACAGTGTACGAGTGTGCGAGTGTGCGAGTGTACGAGTGTACGAGTGTGCGAGTGTGCGAGTGTACGAGTGTGCGAGTGTGCGAGTGTGCGAGTGTGCGAGTGTGCGAGTGTGCGAGTGTGCGAGTGTGACAGTGTACGAGTGTGCGAGTGTGCGAGTGTACGAGTGTACGAGTGTGCGAGTGTGACAGTGTGCGAGTGTACGAGTGTGCGAGTGTGACAGTGTACGAGTGTACGAGTGTGCGAGTGTGCGAGTGTACGAGTGTACGAGTGTGCGAGTGTGCGAGTGTGCGAGTGTGACAGTGTACGAGTGTGAGAGTGTGCGAGTGTGACAGTGTACGAGTGTACGAGTGTGCGAGTGTGCGAGTGTGACAGTGTACGAGTGTGCGAGTGTGCGAGTGTGCGAGTGTACGAGTGTACGAGTGTGCGAGTGTGCGAGTGTACGAGTGTGCGAGTGTGCGAGTGTACGAGTGTACGAGTGTGCGAGTGTGCGAGTGTGCGAGTGTGCGAGTGTACGAGTGTACGAGTGTGCGAGTGTGCGAGTGTGCGAGTGTGCGAGTGTGCGAGTGTGCGAGTGTGCGAGTGTGCGAGTGTGCGAGTGTGCGAGTGTGCGAGTGTGCGAGTGTGCGAGTGTACGAGTGTGCGGGTGTGCGAGTGTGACAGTGTGCGAGTGTGCGAGTGTGCGAGTGTGACAGTGTGAGAGTGTGAGAGTGTGAGAGTGTGCGAGTGTGCGAGTGTGACAGTGTGAGAGTGTGAGAGTGTACGAGTGTGCGAGTGTGCGAGTGTACGAGTGTACGAGTGTGCGAGTGTGCGAGTGTGCGAGTGTGACAGTGTACGAGTGTGCGAGTGTGCGAGTGTGCGAGTGTACGAGTGTACGAGTGTGCGAGTGTGCGAGTGTGCGAGTGTGCGAGTGTGCGAGTGTGCGAGTGTGCGAGTGTGCGAGTGTGCGAGTGTGCGAGTGTGCGAGTGTGCGAGTGTGCGAGTGTACGAGTGTGCGGGTGTACGAGTGTGCGGGTGTGCGAGTGTGACAGTGTGCGAGTGTGCGAGTGTGCGAGTGTGACAGTGTGAGAGTGTGAGAGTGTGAGAGTGTGCGAGTGTGCGAGTGTGAGAGTGTGAGAGTGTGAGAGTGTGCGAGTGTGCGAGTGTGCGAGTGTGACAGTGTGCGAGTGTGTGAGTGTGACAGTGTGCGAGTGTGAGAGTGTACGAGTGTATGAGTGTGCGAGTGTGCGAGTGTGCGAGTGTGAGAGTGTGAGAGTGTGCGAGTGTACGAGTGTGCGAGTGTGCGAGTGTGACAGTGTGCGAGTGTGCGAGTGTACGAGTGTGCGAGTGTGAGAGTGTGCGAGTGTGACAGTGTACGAGTGTGCGAGTGTGCGAGTGTGCGAGTGTGACAGTGTACGAGTGTGCGAGTGTGCGAGTGTACGAGTGTACGAGTGTGCGAGTGTGCGAGTGTGCGAGTGTGCGAGTGTACGAGTGTACGAGTGTGCGAGTGTGCGAGTGTACGAGTGTACGAGTGTACGAGTGTGCGAGTGTGCGAGTGTGCGAGTGTGACAGTGTACGAGTGTGCGAGTGTGCGAGTGTACGAGTGTACGAGTGTGCGAGTGTGCGAGTGTGCGAGTGTGCGAGTGTGACAGTGTGGGAGTGTGAGAGTGTGCGAGTGTGACAGTGTGAGAGTGTGAGAGTGTGCGAGTGTGACAGTGTGAGAGTGTGAGAGTGTGCGAGTGTGACAGTGTGGGAGTGTGCGAGTGTGCGAGTGTGACAGTGTGCGAGTGTGAGAGTGTGCGAGTGTGCGAGTGTGACAGTGTGAGAGTGTGAGAGTGTGAGAGTGTGCGAGTGTGCGAGTGTGAGAGTGTGAGAGTGTGAGAGTGTGCGAGTGTGCGAGTGTGCGAGTATGACAGTGTACGAGTGTGAGAGTGTGAGAGTGTGAGAGTGTGAGAGTGGGCGAGTGTGCGAGTGTGAGAGTGTACGAGTGTGCGAGTGTGCGAGTGTGACAGTGTGCGAGTGTGAGAGTGTGCGAGTGTGCGAGTGTGCGTGTCTGACAGTGTACGAGTGTGCGAGTGTGCGAGTGTACGAGTGTGAGAGTGTGAGAGTGTGAGAGTGTGAGAGTGTGAGAGTGTGAGAGTGTGCGAGTGTGCGAGTGTGCGAGTGTGCGAGTGTGACAGTGTGCGAGTGTGAGAGTGTGCGAGTGTGCGAGTGTGCTAGTGTGAGAGTGTGCGAGTGTGCGAGTGTGCGAGTGTGCGAGTGTGCGAGTGTGCGAGTGTGCGAGTGTACGAGTGTACGAGTGTGCGAATGTGCGAGTGTGCGAGTGTACGAGTGTGCGAGTCTGACAGTGTACGAGTGTGCGAGTGTGCGAGTGTGCGAGTGTGCGAGTGTGCGAGTGTGCGAGTGTGACAGTGTGAGAGTGTGAGAGTGTGCGAGTGTGCGAGTGTGAGAGTGTGCGAGTGTGAGAGTGTGCGAGTGTGCGAGTGTGCGAGTATGACAGTGTGCGAGTGTGCGAGTGTGCGAGTGTACGAGTGTACGAGTGTGCGAGTGTGAGAGTGTGCGAGTGTACGAGTGTGCGAGTATGACAGTGTGCGAGTGTGCGAGTGTGCGAGTGTACGAGTGTGAGAGTGTGAGAGTGTGAGAGTGTGAGAGTGTGAGAGTGTGAGAGTGTGCGAGTGTGCGAGTGTGCGAGTGTGCGAGTGTGACAGTGTGCGAGTGTGCGAGTGTACGAGTGTGCGAGTATGACAGTGTGCGAGTGTGCGAGTGTGCGAGTGTGCGAGTGTGCGAGTGTGCGAGTGTGCGAGTGTGCGAGTGTGACAGTGTGAGAGTGTGAGAGTGTGCGAGTGTGCGAGTGTGAGAGTGTGCGAGTGTGAGAGTGTGAGAGTGTGCGAGTGTGCGAGTGTGCGAGTGTGCGAGTATGACAGTGTGCGAGTGTGCGAGTGTGCGAGTGTACGAGTGTACGAGTGTGCGAGTGTGAGAGTGTGCGAGTCTGACAGTGTACGAGTGTGCTAGTGTGAGAGTGTGCGAGTGTGAGAGTGCGAGTGTGAGAGTATGCGAGTGTGCGAGTGTGCGAGTGTGCGAGTGTGCGAGTGTGACAGTGTGCGAGTGTGAGAGTGTGCGAGTGTGACAGTGTGAGAGTGTGCGAGTGTGCGAGTGTGACAGTGTGAGAGTGTGAGAGTGTGCGAGTGTGCGAGTGTGAGAGTGTGCGAGTGTGCGAGTGTGCGAGTATGACAGTGTGCGAATGTGCGAGTGTACGAGTGTGCGAGTGTGCGAGTGTGCGAGTGTACGAGTGTGCGAGTGTGAGAGTGTGCGAGTGTACGAGTGTGCGAGTGTGAGAGTGTGCGAGTGTACGAGTGTACGAGTGTACGAGTGTGCGAATGTGCGAGTGTACGAGTGTACGAGTGTACGAGTGTGCGAGTGTGAGAGTGTGCGAGTGTGCGAGTGCGAGTGTGCGAGTATGCGAGTGTGCGAGTGTGCGAGTGTGAGAGTGTGCGAGTGTGCGAGTGTGCGAGTATGACAGTGTGCGAATGTGCGAGTGTACGAGTGTGCGAGTGTGCGAGTGTGCGAGTGTACGAGTGTGCGAGTGTGAGAGTGTGCGAGTGTACGAGTGTACGAGTGTGCGAATGTGCGAGTGTACGAGTGTACGAGTGTACGAGTGTGCGAGTGTGAGAGTGTGCGAGTGTGAGAGTGTGCGAGTGTGCGAGTGTACGAGTGTACGAGTGTGCGAATGTGCGAGTGTGCGAGTGTACGAGTGTGCGAGTCTGACAGTGTACGAGTGTGCTAGTGTGAGAGTGTGCGAGTGTGAGAGTGCGAGTGTGCGAGTATGCGAGTGTGCGAGTGTGCGAGTGTGCGAGTGTGCGAGTGTGCTAGTGTGCGAGTGTGCGAGTGTGACAGTGTGCGAGTGTGAGAGTGTGAGAGTGTGCGAGTGTGCTAGTGTGAGAGTGTGCTAGTGTGAGAGTGTGCGAGTGTGCGAGTGTGCGAGTGTGCTAGTGTGCGAGTGTGCGAGTCTGACAGTGTGCGAGTGTGAGAGTGTGCTAGTGTGCGAGTGTGCTAGTGTGAGAGTGTGCGAGTGTGCGAGTGTGCGAGTGTGACAGTGTGAGAGTGTGAGAGTGTGAGAGTGTACGAGTGTGCTAGTGTGCGAGTGTGCGAGTGTGCTAGTGTGCGAGTGTGCTAGTGTGAGAGTGTGCTAGTGTGCGAGTGTGCGAGTGTGACAGTGTGCGAGTGTGAGAGTGTGAGAGTGTGCGAGTGTGCTAGTGTGAGAGTGTGCTAGTGTGAGAGTGTGCGAGTGTGCTAGTGTGAGAGTGTGCTAGTGTGCGAGTGTGCTAGTGTACGAGTGTGCGAGTGTGCGAGTGTGCGAGTGTGACAGTGTGCGAGTGTGCGAGTCTGACAGTGTACGAGTGTGCTAGTGTGAGAGTGTGCTAGTGTGAGAGTGTACGAGTGTGCTAGTGTGCGAGTGTGCGAGTGTGCTAGTGTGCGAGTGTGCTAGTGTACGAGTGTGCGAGTGTGCGAGTGTGCGAGTGTGACAGTGTGCGAGTGTGCGAGTCTGACAGTGTACGAGTGTGCTAGTGTGAGAGTATGCGAGTGTGCGAGTGTGCGAGTGTGCGAGTGTGACAGTGTGCGAGTGTGCGAGTCTGACAGTGTACGAGTGTGCTAGTGTGAGAGTATGCGAGTGTGCGAGTCTGACAGTGTACGAGTGTGCTAGTGTGAGAGTGTGCTAGTGTGAGAGTGTACGAGTGTGCTAGTGTGCGAGTGTGCGAGTGTGCTAGTGTGCGAGTGTGCTAGTGTACGAGTGTGCGAGTGTGCGAGTGTGCGAGTGTGACAGTGTGCGAGTGTGCGAGTCTGACAGTGTACGAGTGTGCTAGTGTGAGAGTATGCGAGTGTGCGAGTGTGCGAGTGTGCGAGTGTGCGAGTGTGCGAGTGTGCGAGTGTGCGAGTGTGACAGTGTGCGAGTGTGAGAGTGTGAGAGTGTGCGAGTGTGCTAGTGTGAGAGTGTGCTAGTGTGAGAGTGTGCGAGTGTGAGAGTGTGCGAGTGTGCGAGTATGCGAGTGTGCGAGTGTGCGAGTGTGCGAGTGTGACAGTGTGCGAGTGTGAGAGTGTGAGAGTGTGCGAGTGTGCTAGTGTGAGAGTGTGCTAGTGTGAGAGTGTGAGAGTGTGAGAGTGTGCGAGTGTGCTAGTGTGAGAGTGTGCTAGTGTGCGAGTGTGCGAGTGTGACAGTGTGCGAGTGTGAGAGTGTGAGAGTGTGCGAGTGTGCTAGTGTGAGAGTGTGCTAGTGTGAGAGTGTGCGAGTGTGCTAGTGTGAGAGTGTGCTAGTGTGCGAGTGTGACAGTGTGCGAGTGTGAGAGTGTGAGAGTGTGCGAGTGTGCTAGTGTGAGAGTGTGCTAGTGTGAGAGTGTGAGAGTGTGAGAGTGTGCGAGTGTGCTAGTGTGAGAGTGTGCTAGTGTGCGAGTGTGCGAGTGTGACAGTGTGCGAGTGTGAGAGTGTGAGAGTGTGCGAGTGTGCTAGTGTGAGAGTGTGCTAGTGTGAGAGTGTGCGAGTGTGCTAGTGTGAGAGTGTGCTAGTGTGAGAGTGTGACAGTGTGCGAGTGTGAGAGTGTGAGAGTGTGCGAGTGTGCTAGTGTGAGAGTGTGCTAGTGTGAGAGTGTGCGAGTGTGCTAGTGTGAGAGTGTGCTAGTGTGAGAGTGTGCGAGTGTGCGAGTGTGCGAGTGTGCGAGTGTGACAGTGTGCTAGTGTGACAGTGTGCGAGTGTGACAGTGTGCGAGTGTGAGAGTGTGAGAGTGTGAGAGTGTGAGAGTGTGAGTGTGGGAGTGTGAGAGTGTGGGAGTGTGGGAGTGTGGGAGTGTGCGAGTGTGAGAGTGTGCGAGTGTGACAGTGTGAGAGTGTGACAGTGTGAGAATGTGAGAGTGTGTGAGTGTGCGAGTGTGACAGTGTGAGAGTGTGAGAGTGTGAAAGTGTGAGAGTGTGCGAGTATGACAGTGTGCGAGTGTGACAGTGTGAGAGTGTGAGAGTGTGAGAGTGTGCGAGTGTGCGAGTGTGCGAGTGTGCGAGTGTGACAGTGTGACAGTGTGAGAGTGTGCGAGTGTGACAGTGTGCGAATGTGACAGTGTGGGAGTGTGAGAGTGTGCGAGTGTGCTAGTGTGAGAGTGTGCTAGTGTGAGAGTGTGCGAGTGTGCGAGTGTGCGAGTGTGCGAGTGTGACAGTGTGCGAGTGTGACAGTGTGAGAGTGTGAGAGTGTGAGAGTGTGAGAGTGTGAGAGTGTGAGAGTGTGCGAGTATGAGAGTGTGCGAAAGTGGGAGTATGAGCGTGTGTATGTGAGAGTGTGAGTATGTGTGTAAGATAGTGTGTGTGTGTGTATGTGTGTGTGTTTGAGTGTGAGTGTGAGTTTGTTTGTGTGTGTGTGCGCGTGTGCTGTGTAATCTAGGACACCACTCAACATTTGCGTGTGTGTATGTGTAGATAATATAGGTAAAAAACGAAAAGTCTAATAAACAAAATACTTTGGTCCGGGTTGTGAAATACGTAACATATTAGTTTCCTAGTGGCTGACGTTCAGAACAGGCACTGGCGTTTTGCGTTCAGAAGTTTGTTGGAATGCCTGAATGCAGCACACAGACCGAGTTTACTGGAGCGCACTTACAGTCAACTGTCCTTAATGCGCATATGACGCTATCAGACTGTTGTTGGAACAAGTACAGAAAGAAAAGATAATTATGTCCTGGGTTACAACTTTTTACTTTCTGTACTACGTATTTAAGATAGGGGAAGACCTGTATTCTACCAAAAAGTTCGATACCGAAACTTCACCGTAAATAAACACTTTGAGACTCCTGGATCTAAAAGAAGTATTTTTTGAGAAAATCTTGTGTGCACGCGCGTGTACGTCTGAGACTGAACAACATAACTCAAAAACAAAAAGTAGGTTAAATAGCAAACTTGGTATTTAAATTCAGCATCTTTCAAGGATACGATTCCCAAGATATTCAAAACAATTCCGTTACCTCAAACCACCCTTTCCATCCACATTTGTTCAAACATTGTGATTTTCCAGAAAATGACTATAATGGTTTTGATTAAATTACCGTACATCTTAAATTTTCTGCGAATAGCCCCTGGTCCTCTCCATGTCCACTTTTGCACCGGTAAGGGGTAGGTACAATAAATCTAACTACACCAAAATGTAGATCTCGTTAAAGCACACAGTTTTCGATTTTTTTAAATGTAAGGTTAACCATAAATGGTTAACTATTCAGCAATTTCTGAATATTCCTGGATATAGGTTTAAATTGTTCAATAGTTATACTTTCTCAAATGGGAAGTCATTGTCGTGCCACCTGATCATGTAAAGAGAAGGGAATTGCAAAGATATCACAAAGATAGACATATCTGCACGGAGGAGCCGGGTTCGATTCCAGGTACCAGCGTGGGAATGTTTCCCCAGCTGGGAGGTTTGCCACGGAGTGTACTCAGCCTCGTAAGGTCCCGGAGAGGCCAGTTTAGGAGCTACTTGATAAAGAAGTAGCGACCCAAGTTGGTGAAGGCCGGGAGGGTTCGGGGAGCTGACCACGTCCCACCCTCCAGTTCTGCACCCCACTCATGACGCTTGTAGTGGGCAGAGATGGGGGGATGCAGCGGCCGGGCGGTAAGACTTTGCCCGCGAAGGACTGTTGTTCTAGGGCCTGTTAGATGGAAGAATAGCGTATTTAAGAAAAGTTTCTACAAAACAGAATAGAAAAAGGCATGCGATACCAGATTTTCCTGCAACGCTACAGACAATATGCCCAGCCCAATTTTGTTTAATTGCTAGCTTGGGAGTGTAGCGGATTCTTTCTGTTTCGTTGAATACTGATATCAGGAAAGTCCATGCGTTATTAAATACTTACGGGACTTAAGAAAAGGTATGAAAGTTTAAAATTTAAACTGGCGAATTAGTATGTTTAAAGACACCGTGTGTGTGTGTGTGTGTGTGTGTGTGTGTGTGTGTGTATGTGTGTGTGTGTGCGTGCGTGTGCGTGTGTGCGTGCGTGCGTGTGTGTGTCAGTTTCTGGACAGCATAACTCAAAAACGAAAAGTCGGTTAAAATCCAAAGTTGGCAGTTAGGTTTAATGTCTTTCAAGGATGCGACACGAAAAGAATTTGAAGGAAATTCCTTACCCTAAACTACCCTTTACATGGAATTTGATTTTCTTGAAAATGGCTCAAACAATTTTGATTAAAATGTCATATGTTTGAGATAAAATTATGACAAATGAAATGTATATCTTGAATTTCCTGGCTAAAGCCCACGAAGTCCTATTTACTCTAGATGACTTTTACATATCTGGTAAACCGTAAGAGATAGAAAAAATCTTAGTTTAGAAAAAATGTAGATCTTGCTAAAACACGCAATTTATATCCAAATGTATATTCTTTTTTTGTGGAGTGCAACATTTCGGAGATATTCCTTGTTATTTGTGTCAGTTTCGGAAAACTTAAAACTTTCGTGAAACGGAACATCGTTGTTCATTTTTTTATATGTTAAGCGTGTAAAGAGAACGGGATCTCAAAGCTTTAAAAGATATGACTATCGCTCAAAGTCTACTGTATTCTAATATTCCCCTTGCACTTAGTGTGAGTTTTTGAGAGCTTATACTTGTATCAAATGGAACATCATTATGATTTTTTTATATGGTAACCGTGCAAAGAGAACGGAACTTGAAAGCTTTAAAAGATTTGACTATCTCTCAAAGTCTACTGTATTCCCATATTCTCCGTGTACCTACAAGAAGATAAACAATAAGATAATTTCTGCAAATGTTTATCTCACCTAACACGAAGAACATAGAAGAATAAGAGTTTGTAAGAATGGTTAGTACAAGAGTGGAGAAAGTCATGTGAGTGCAACACATCAGATTTGTATACCTACAAACGTGTAATTAAAGTTTATCTCGATTATCAAAAGGTAGGAGAATACGCGTTTATTAAATAGTTTGTAAAAGAGTGTGGTAGAATGCGACAGATATTTTTGAAGTGCAGTGATGCTTCCTCATAAATGCACACTGGGTTGACTAGACAAAAGATACAACTTCTTAATCATGAGATAGTAACAGCTGAGAAAAGTAACAAATATTGAAAAAGAGACAAAAGACTGAGTGAAAATACTCAGTAGGTTGCATCAGAACAAGCAAGAAGTCTTCCCTGATAATTATCATTAGAATGAGTAAGCAATTATTATAAAACCTCTTGTGAAAAGTACAGCTCGGGAATAAACCAGAGTTTCGTGATGTAAATGAGTTTCTCAATGCACCTCAGCCGGTTTTCGAACCCGATTCACTTGTTAGGAAACAATACGTGCAGTTGGCAAGCGACCGTGAGGAAACTCCCTCATTAGTCGATGCACTCCACGCGGAGTAAGCAGAACTAGAGATTTACTGCCAGCTTTCTTAAAATACAGGGTGTTTGGGGGTATACCTGCATACAGATATTAATATACAGTTGAACCTGTTTTATACCTAACCCAGTTCTACGTAATTCGCATTTATACGTCAACTTTTATAGGTCCTGGCAAAATGAATTTATAAACCTGTTAATAAAACCTTATTTATACGTAATTCGCAGTTATACATATTATACTGAGCATACTGCATACGTTATCTTAAAAGAAACTCGAGGCCTATCTTCCTTATCTCTGTTGACAAAGAGCCAACCTGAGCGGGCGACTTTCGGCGCTATAATGTCGCAGCAACACACAAGAAGTAAACAAACATTTTCGGTATCTGGTGTTTACTGTTGAACAGCGGTTTTCTCTTTCAGTTCTCAGTTGCTTATAATCATCCATTGAGAACAGAAAGGAAATGGTCACTAGATCAGAAAGTAAAATTCATACGAGAGGTTAAACTTCATCCTCATAAAACCAAAATTGCTCAGACTTAGGAATTACTTATACCACGCTATGTATAGTCATCAGCAACAAAATGCGAGGAATGTGAAACAAGCCAAATTAACTGACCATGTTCAAAGTAATGTTTTCAACATACATATCTTTGTTGTTTGTAAAATATTATACATATAGGTCCATCGTATTCCTTCAAAAAATATGATGCATTATCAAAATCTCAGTTGTAAGTAATTCTGAGCTATAAGTAATCTTTCCTCTTCCCCTTGATTTACTCATAAATCAGGTTCTACTGTATATCCATTTCAGTGTGTTAATTTTTTTTTTCTGTTCGTCTAACAGTTTTCACACAAACCAATCACATAGTTTATTATCTGTTGTCTTTTGTAAGCTCGTAACTGCACCGTGAAATGAACAACCCCTGTGAGATGGACTATCCGTTTTGCTTCACACCTCAATGCGCGACCAACTGACCTAGATAGTGTGAGATCATTGGCCTTGCAGAAAGAATTCGAAGCCAGTTCCGATATAGCATTCGCTACCACATTACAGCACTCTGTGTCATGTTTTCTGTGGCAAGCTTACTCAGAGCTGCTAGCCAATCAGAAACCATACTCCTCTTAATAAGTAAAATTATAAATTCACAAATGAAGCAAATATTGATGTAATATTGCTCATTATACTGTCTTCAATTACAAGTACAAATACTTGCATTTTTACCCCCTAACAGTCTGCATAACACTTCTAACTGAAATATCTAGCACATAGTTTGGGAGAACTGACTGAATGTGTCGCTTTCCCTACATCGCAGTTTTAACCCCGTCCACTGCCTCATAGCGATTTGTTACCAAGACACGCCTCCTGCTATTATCTGTCTACCTCAGAGAAACGGCAAATCCTTCAAATTTATTCAAATGGGTAAATATTCGATTGCATTCCTGTCACCCCGCTTCCCCATGCCCGATCTAGCGTTATGATATTTGACACAGTTTCGCTATCGCTTATAGTGCATTTTATCATTTGACTGACATCGCAACAAAGGTGATCACAGTAGTAAAGAGGAACCAACTCCTATCACGTGTTTTACTCCACGTGGAGAAGATATTCTGTTGTCTCTCATTGACTAAAGTTAGATATTAATTATTTCCTACTGGATGGTAGCGGAGTCAGTCGCGCGACCGCATCCTTCATTGGTTGGAACAGAATTTGTTGCTACACCGCAATATCAATGTATTTGACATAAATAGCGTGCTTTAATGAGGTCTACATTTTTACTTTCTCTGCTGGTTAAGTAGAGGAAGTATTGTATTCCACCCAAAAATTCGATGTCGAGTTTTCACTGGAAATACATGCTTTGAGACCCCTGAATCCAAAAAAAAGCATTTTTAGAAAAAGGTCCGTGTGTGTGTGTGTCTGTCAGTCTGTGGACAGCATAACATAAAAACGAAACGTCTGTAAAAACCAAAGTTGTTATTTAAGTTTAATGTCTTTCAAGGATGCGATACGAAGATTTTAAAGAAAATAGCCCCACCCTAAACTACCCTTTACATGGAAAATTGTTCGAAAACTTTTATTTTCTTCAAAATGGTCCTAATGATTTTGATTAAAATGTCATATGTTTAAGATATTTTTATGACATATGAAATGCATATTTTGAATTCTCTGGCTATAGCCTATGTAGTCCTGTTTATTCTGGATGACTTTTGAATAACTCGCAAACCGTAAGAGAATCTTACTTTACAAAAAATGCAGATCTCGGTAAAACATAATTTTTGTCGAAATAAACTTTTACGTAGAGTGAATCATTAGGGAGATATTCCTTATTATTTGTGTCAGTTTCGGAAAACTTAAAATTTTCGTGAAATGGAATATCGTTGTTCATTTTTTATATGTTGAACGTGTAAAGAGAACGGGATCTCAAAGCTTTAAAAGGTTTGACTATCCCTCAAAGCTACTGCATTCTAATATTCCCCTTGCACCTACAAGGAAATAAGCAATAAGATATTTCTGCAAATGTTTATCTCAACTAACACGAAGAAGATATAGGAATGAGTTTGAAAGAATGATTAGTACAAGAGTAGAGAAAGTCATGTGAGTGCAGCACATCAGATTTTTTGCTCAGTAAGATTTTGTATATTTCTGACTCTGGCTTTCCGTGGTTTCCCCATATCACTTAGGTGAACGTTGGGGTGCTTAATTTCATGCCACGGTTTCCTTTCCATCATTTCCCTTCATTCCATTTATCAGCTTTCAGGTGGTTTCAGGCCTGTGGTGTTGGTGGCCCCGGGGAGATGGCGCGGATGCTTGCGCATGGTAACTGGTGTTCTCAGCACTAGATAGCTTTTGGGCGGCAGCTGTCCTCCTTTGTGGGGCGGGGACGCATGTGTGACAGCGGACTCGGCGGGGCCTGGCGCCAGGACGAAGAGATCTCAGCACTTGTTAGGACTTCCGCGCGTCTCCCTGGCCTGTCTAACTGCGATCCTGTGGCACCCTGCAGTTCCCTCACTTCATCCCTGCCTCCTGGGACTGTTAGCCACAATAGATCTACCTAGTTTGCAGATGAAATTGTTACTTCACCACAAATATAACAAACGTTATTCACTGAAGTTACACAATTTCGTAGCATTTTAGTACAGAAAAGACTCAAAACACCAGGATTGCTGCACGAATTACAACAGATAAAATATGAATCTTACACTCACAGCAACAATACCCTAAAAACAGCCCAAGAACATTGTGTTTTGTCAGTCGATAGGTGCGCCTATTTCAAAAATACAACAATCCCCAAACAGAAAATCTAGACTCTAAAATTGACTTGTCACTTTTTCGCCAAAACAAGGGCTAATCAGACATTTATGGTTATTTATTAATTCAGCTGGTAGAACTTTATAAGTATCAGCTAGTTTTGAGCCCGAAACATTTTGATTACTTTTTAGCTTTAGACAGGGGCTATAGCCAGTAAATTCAAGATATACATTTCATTTGTCATAAAAATCTCAAACATGTGACATTTTAATCAAAATCATTAGGGCCATTTTGAAGAAAATAAAAGTTTTCGAAAAATTTTCCATGTAAAGGGTAGTTTACGGTGGGACTATTTTCTTTAAAATCTTCGTATCACATCCTTGAAAGACATTAAACTTAAATATCAACTTTGGTTTTTACAGACGTTTCGTTTTTGAGTTATGCTGTCCACAGACTGACGCACAGACACACACACAGAGCTTTTTCTAATGGTTCTAATGGTTCACCCTACAAGAAAATTTATTCAGACATAAATTGTGCATTTTAGCAAGATCTACATGTTTTGTATAGTATGATTTGGTCTGTCTCTAACGGTTTACCAGTTATGCAAAAGTCGTCCAGAGTAAATACGACTACAGGGGCTATAACCAGTAAATTCAAGATATACATTTCATTTGTCATAAAAATATCTCAAACATATGGCATTTTAATCAAAATCGTTAGAGCCATTTTCAAGAAAATCAAAATTTTCGAAAAATGTTCCATGTAAAGGGTAGTTTAGGGTGGGGCTATTTTCTTCAAAATCTTCGTGTCACATCCTTGGAGGACATTAAACTTAAATACCAACTTTGGTTTTTAATCGACGTTTCGTTTTTGAGTTATGCTGTCCACAGACTGACACACAGACACACAGACACACACACACACACACACACACACACACACACACACACACACACACACACACACACACACACACAAACACACACACACGGATCTTTTTCTAAAAATGCTTTTTTTTGGATTCAGGGGGCCTCAAAACATATATTTCCGGTGAAATCTCGACATAGAATTTTTGGGTGGAATACAATACTTCCCCTACTTACCAGTAGAGAAAGTAATAATAGCTGACTTGGAAGCTCCATCAGAAGTTCTGACCTAAACCAATGATGCCCATTAAATGTATATGAAGCAGAAACAAGAGACTTGTGAATTAAAAGTCAATAAGGAACAGAAGATAGTCATTAGTGTTCGTTGTTTGTTAGTTTACGACATGGATTTATTACCGCACCTTATTGTTATCTTCATGTGGTAGCCGTAAGCCACCGTCGCGAATCGAACCCTCAAGCATCTGGTGAGAGGAGTACGATACAAAAGTTGATAGTCATCGGATGCATCTAGGGATGTCTCGGTAGAAAGTTTACCAAGGATGTAAGTGTGCAGAGTGAATTATTATTTCCTTACAACATTCTGGTTCACATTTCCTGCAGTCCCTTCTTAAACAGAAGTTAATAAAACAATTCTTAGATAGATACTTCAACTTCTTACACAGGACAGGACAGGTCCACCTCAAGCTATTCTTGGGCCTTCCTAATGTTTAAGGGAACACACAACTGAAATTTAGTAGAAACCTCCTAAAAATTGACATTTGTATTCCATGGCTTTAAAGACACTTAGAGGCCATAAATTCAAAATACTTTTTCAGTTTTTATATTACAAATGACTATATGATGTATGTGAAAACTACAGAATAAAATGTTTTTAATTTATAAACTTAAGGTGTTTGAAAATTATTTATTTTTCACATATTCACTTTTTTAATATGCTTCAAATGATGCAGTTTTTATCCAATTTTTATGTAATTTGTCATGTAGATTCCCAAAGCATAAAACAATGAAATGTCATGTAACTGTTTTTTATTTTGTACGTTTTTTATGTATTACTTTTTAAAGGTCTATAAAACTAAAACAAGATTAGAAGTTTCAAATTGCAGATTTTAGAAATTATTTTATTTTGAATTAAGGCCAGTAAATCAAATTACATGACAGATATGTATGCTATAATCAGATAAATATAATAGAATTTAAACAAACCATAATTATTACAAAACTGTATCGTGTGCAGTATTTGGCATAGGATAATAAAATTCACATTTAATATTTTATAACTCGGAAACTAAAAGACATATCACACTGAAATTTAAAATCCTCTAAGGTTGATATAAGACAACATTGTGCATAAATTTTCAGCTGAACTGGCTGAAAAATTCAGAAAACTTACATTTTCAATTGTATATTTCCTTAAGCGTTCAAAATGACTATACACTTACAGTTTAAGTACAAATTTCATAATTAATGCGAAATTGTAGTGGTCCCTTTTAACTTTACCGAAACCTTCAGAGGACATATTGCGTTTCACACAAAAATTCGATATCGAGATTTCACCGGTGTATACACCATTCACGAAACATTTTAACACTTGTAGAAACTAAACAAGATAACAAAATCCGGAAAAACACTGCAACATTTAAAGGTGGTTGTCCGAGCGAGATGACGTCAGTGTGTGAGGTTTGCATTCCGGAGGTCCTGGGTTCAATTTCCATTGACCATCTACTTGGACCTAGGGTTATTCGTCGTTTTCCGTTGTGGGTAATTAAACGTTCGGGTGATTTCCCCTCTACTTTCTATAATTTTCCTTTCATTCCGTTTCTTGTTCATCTTTCATGTGTGCTTCCAAGTTTCGTAGCATATGGCGGTGCCGGACAGATGGCGCGGATGTCTACTCAAAGAAAAGAGTATCCCCATGGATAGTGGAGGGCTGCTTGGTTGACGGATTGTTCGTCGTCCTCTCTTCGGTAGTATTTAAACAGCTTGAGGCTTGTGACGCTTCATGGAGGGGTATGCTTATGTGGCAAAGTCCTCTCCGCTTTGTTCTCGCTCAGCCATGTCAACCCAAGCGCAATGTCGTGACCTTGACAGTACTCGTGGGCAAGAAGTGCAGCTAAACAGACTGTGGTATACACACAGGTAGCGAAGGCAATAGCAAAACATGGGTGTACAAAGTTGGCAGGGATTGTGTTTCTACTTGTTTGGTTGAAAAGAATTTCTTTACATAGATTTAGTGATCATAAGGTTTTAATATGAATTACAACACTAACGTAATTATGTCGGTCTGGTGGCTCAGTTGGTTAGACACTGGTACACTGATCTCAAGGTCGTGGGTTCAAATCCGGCCCAGACCAATGGCTTTCAAGTGTGCTTAAAAACGACAGCTGCATGCCAGTAGATTTACTGGCATGTAAAAGAAGTCCTGCGGGACGAAATTCCGGCACACCAGCGACGCTGATATGATCCTGGCAATTGAAAGCGTCGTTGAACAACAAAATATTTTTATTCTCTAGCGTAATTTTCCAAAAATAAATTAATATTCCAAAAACAAAACATTAAAACCACAGAAGGTAAGGCATAGTTATGTAACTTTTAACCTTAAAATTCAAAAGGAAACAAACAGCTCTTGTAACAAAATAAGAATAACTTCAAACCTCTACTTGTGATCACGCTTTGAACCTAATTACGCATTTATTATACCAATTCTGTGCTTTTCCACAACCATCTTAATATTTGGGAAACATTAATTGCAGAAGCAAGTCTCAATGCAGACGTAAGGTTATTATCAAACAATTTTGCTCTTAGACCGCACTTCAACGTAGTTGAACAAAAAAGTTGTTCGCGGGTGCCAAACGCGCACTTCTGCAGCAAATTTCTGGGTATATTTGTGGATCAATTTTGATATTTGACCAACTTTTCGCTTTTGAGTTGTGCTGTTCACAGACGGTTACACAGGCACGCACGCACGCACGCACGCACGCACACACACACACACACACATACCCACCCACACCCGCGCACGCGCGCGGATCTTCTTCTAAAACTGCCTTTTTTACATTGATGCTGAAATTACGATTTCATAGAATAAATACTAATTTTAAAAGAATAAGGGACGTCATGAAATAGGATCAATAATTAATTGATTTACAGAGAAGATGGTCCAGGAGAGAGAAAATATAAAGTCACAGGAATATATTGTATCAAGTTAACGCGTATAAATTATCCTGTATAGAGAATTTGTTTCATGTTACAGTGAAAAAAGGCGTTCGGTAATTGTTAGCAGAGAATTAGAGGGTAGAGCATTAGGGACCAAGGTACAAATTCAAGGAATTGATCAGGGCTGGGCAATTCCAGGTAATTGGGTGGTTACTAGAATTAGAGAAGTGAAAGGGAACAGTGCAGCTTCAAAGTAGGTGGATATCTAGGAATAAAGAAGAGAAGAGAGATGAACCTTTTCTGTAAATAGTGTGATCAGGAAAAGCACTTCTTAGGAGACGAGTTGGAAGTCACATGTAGTCGCCTTTCGCTGTGTTAGTAACTCGCACATAGGTTCTGCTACGATAGTTAGTATTATACAGTTGTCTGCCCATAACGTGGCGAATTGTATTCCTGCATATAGTTACCAGTTCTACAAGTGATATTAAATTTGTATTTCATTACATCGGTCGGAAACTTCTGAGTGATTGTGAATTTGAGGATCCATTAAGAACATCAGAAACTGATTTTGCTTTTGCCATACTCAAGTTATGTGATTATTTGAATTTCAGTTTTTGCTGCCAAAATTAGCCTGATTTGAATCAAATTTGGGGTGTTGAGAGAAAAAATGTTTCTACATTTAATAAGGGTGTAACGTTTATTTGGCCGCCTCCGTAGCGCAACTGGCAGCGCGCTTGCCTGTGGCACGGAGGACCCGGGTTCGATCCCCGGTACCAGCATGGGGATTTTATCCCCTCTGGGAGGTCTGGCACGGGGTGCACTCAGCCTCGTTAGGTCCCGGGGGACCAATTGAGGAGCTACTTGATCCCAGGTCGAGAAGACCGCATAACTGGCCGGGAGGGCTCGGGGCGCTGACCACGTCCCACCCTCCAGTACTGCACCTCACCAATGACGCCTGTAGTGGGCAGAGGTGGGGGACGCAGCGGCTGGGCGGTAGGCCTTGGCCCTTCGTGGGCTGTCGCGCGGGGTTTACATTACATTTTACATAACATTTATTTTAAATTTAAAAGATTCTGTGAAAAATTAGTATAAGTGTTACCATGTTTTCTAACAAAAAATGTTCTGCCTCATACTTCTTGTGCAGTTTTCTCCATAAGCTTTGACTCTACGCCATGTTATTTTTTTCTGTGGTAGTTAACGGATAATTTGATATGTGGGTCTAAGGAAATATACATGCCATGAAGACGAGGAGGGGAAAAAATGTTGCATATGTAATGACACAAACTATATATATTTCTTATAAGTTATTTTTATTTTAACCACATTAAACTTAATATTTCTAAACAAGGGTAGCTCAGTAGTGAAAGTAGATTATCATATAGGTATAGTAAAAATTTCAAGTCAATATCTTTAATAGACTTTGAGAAAAGTGCACAAGAAGTGTTACAAAATAAAGTTGCGGGAAATTGAGGTAAAAATGGGGGACGTGTCCATGCGCCACCATATATAAACGAGCAAATTAAAGGGTTTACTACCCTGTAACATACCATGTTATATATACCATTTTAAAGTTAAGGGTTTGTACTATATTTAGAATACAAAACAATCGTCATTTTCCTTGCAATTCACTTCCAGGTGTCCTTAAATCTTATATACGAGTCCATGTTGTCCTTTAAGCAATAAACACGCATACCCTGAGTTAGGAATCTCACCACCCGAGTGAAGCCAGGTACAACAACAAGCAGAGATATTGTGGATTTAAAAGTCCACTGCGCCCAAAATACTTCATTGTGGAGCAGAAATACTGCCTCAAAAGGGCCACTATTGTCTAGAGCCAGAGATCGCTGCTTCAACACTCAGAGGGTGCTAGAAATATTTCCGGTGAAATCTCGATATTGAATTTTTGGATGGAATGCAATGCTTCCCCTACTCGCTATACGTAGTAGAGAAAGTGAAGATACAGGCAGACTTCAAATAGCTCTCAGCTATACGGTACCGGGTTCGTTTGAACCTCAACATATCTGTCGTTAAAAGCAACGTTCTACATTAAAATTCGCACCACAGACGTGAATGGGTGCTATTTGATGTGTTAATGAGACTGTAGCGGATGTATTGTGTACCACAACTGGCGGTGTATGTTACTTGAAACGTTGCTATGCCACATTAATCATAACATCAAGAGATCCCCGCCAGCATTGTGAAATCGTCTTGTGGAAGTCATAAATTTCGAAGCAAAAGCTTTCAAGGTTCTTCAAACAAAACCTTGACATAGATGATTGTTTGTTCGCAGATTTAAAAATTCAATTTCTAAAGAAATCGACATTGAATGTACAGCCGAGGAAGTGAGTAATTATCGAATCATCAAGGGTGCTGATATGGAGATGTCTTTTGTTACTGATGGTGGTTAATTACCTGATGAACCTTGGGCTTCCTTAGAATGGGAGCTTTTGGAAAAACTATAATGTTCACATGTATCATTGGCTCATCTTAGAAACGTGGCTTCATTTTTCCATAAGTGCATGTTGGTATTCAAGGCCCTTCCGCTTCCCAAATTATAATGAGCAAAAATACTCACTCACATAAGCTTCTCTACTCACTCTAAATACTTCATGTTAATTGAGATAAACGTTAGAAGTAGTTTTATTACATATTTTCTATAATTACAGCCATGGTAAAAATGACTGAGCACATTGAAACAAACAACAACACACAAATAGGCAGTGTCCCACAGACGATAACATATGGAGCACTTTCTATCAAACTCAGCTGCATGTTGGGAAATATCGACTTGTGTAAACATAACGTGAGAGTTTGAAATATTCTGCTCTCCTAATGTACACGATCATTTTTCTATGACTGTGCAGCCAAAAGAACACAATAGGCTCAAGCGATAATCGGATCTTTTAAGTGCTGATCGCTATGCGAAGGTTTTGACATATAACTATCTTTCTATGACCACAATAGAAGAAAACGAATAACAATTTCCCATTTAAGAAAATTGTAAGTATTTGATAATTCAAATCAATAACACGAATATCTCGAAAATGGTTATCTCCACAAGAAAATTGACAAATTGTTTGCTTTAACGAGATAATATATTTATGAGTAGTAATATTTTGTCTATCTTTTACGGTTTACGAGTTAGGTAAAAGTCATCCATGAAAAGGACCTCACAGACTATTTGCAGCAAATTCAAGATACACATCTCATTTATCAAATAAATATCTTTAAAATGTGGCATTTAATCAAAATCGTTAGTCATTTTTTAAAATTTAAGAAATAACTTTATGTATAGAACTGTTTCTGGCACAGACTTTCTTAAAAATCTTTGTGCTAAACTTAAATACGAAGTATTCAACCAAATTTTCGTTATACTATCCACAGACACTCGGACATACACAAGAGCGCGAACCTTTCTCTAAAAATACTGCTCTTTGTTTCAGGAGATTTTAAAACGCGTGCTTTTAGCGAAATCTCGGTATCGAAATTTTGGTTGGAAAGCAATACTTTCTCTGCTATTTACCTATAGTAAGTATAGAAAGTAAAACTAAATACTCCACTTTCTTTGCAAGCTAAATACATAACTGAATGCGTGCGTGAGTGAGTAGGTAGGTAAGTAGGCAGGTAGCTAGGCAGGCAAGTAGGCAGTAGGCAGGCAGGTAAGCAGGCAGACAGTAGGCAGGCAGGTAGGCAGGCAGGTAAGCAGGCAGGCAGGTAGACAGGCAGACAGGCAGGTAGACAGGCAGGTAGGCAGGCAGGGAGGTAGGCAGGGAGGTAGACAGGCAGGTAGACAGGCAGGTAGGCAGGCAGGCAGGCAGGCAGGGAGGTAGACAGGCAGGTAGACAGGCAGACAGGCAGGTAGACAGGCAGGTAGGCAGGCAGGTAGGTAGACAGGCAGACAGTAGGCAGTCAGGTAGGCAGGCAGGCAGGTAGACAGGTAGGCAGGTAGGCAGACAGTAGGCAGGCAGGTAGGTAGACAGGCAGACAGTAGGCAGGCAGGTAGACAGGCAGGTAGGCAGGCAGGTAGGCAGGCAGGTAGGCAGGTAGGCAGACAGTAGGCAGGCAGGTAGGCAGGCAGGTAGGCAGGCAGGCAGGTAGACAGGCAGACAGGCAGGTAGACAGGCAGGTAGGCAGGCAGGCAGGGAGGTAGGCATGTAGGCAGGCATGTAGGCAGGCAGGTAGACAGGCATGTAGGCAGGTAGGCAGGCAGACAGTGGGCAGGCAGGTAGGCGGGCAGACAGTAGGCAGGCAGGTAAGCAGGCAGACAGTAGGTAGGCAGGTAAGCAGGCAGACAGTAGGCAGGCAGGTAGCCAGGCAGACAGTAGGCAGGCAGGTAAGCAGGCAGACAGTAGGCAGGCAGGTAAGCAGGCAGACAGTAGGCAGGCAGGTAGGCAGGCAGGCAGGTAAGCAGGCAGACAGTAGGCAGGCAGGTAGGCAGGCAGGTAGGCAGGCAGGTAGGCAGGCAGGTAGGCAGGCAGGCAGGTAAGCAGGCAGACAGTAGGCAGGCAGGTAGGCAGGCAGGCAGGTAAGCAGGCAGACAGTAGGCAGGCAGGCAGGTAGGCAGGCAGGTAAGCAGGCAGACAGTAGGCAGGCAGGTAGACAGGTAGGCAGGTAGGCAGACAGTAGGCAGGCAGGTAGGCAGGTAGGCAGGCATGTAGGCAGGCAGGTAGACAGGCATGTAGGCAGGTAGGCAAGCAGGCAGGCAGGCAGGCAGGGAGGTAGGCATTTAGGCAGGCAGACAGTAGGCAGGCAGACAGTAGGCAGGCAGGTAGACAGGCAGGTAGGCAGGCAGGTAGGCAGGCAGGTAGGCAGGTAGGCAGACAGTAGGCAGGCAGGTAGGCAGGCAGGTAGGCAGGCAGGCAGGTAGACAGGCAGACAGGCAGGTAGGCAGGCAGGCAGGCAGGCAGGGAGGTAGGCATGTAGGCAGGCATGTAGGCAGGCAGGTAGACAGGCATGTAGGCAGGTAGGCAGGCAGACAGTGGGCAGGCAGGTAGGCGGGCAGACAGTAGGCAGGCAGGTAAGCAGGCAGACAGTAGGTAGGCAGGTAAGCAGGCAGACAGTAGGCAGGCAGGTAAGCAGGCAGACAGTAGGCAGGCAGGTAAGCAGGCAGACAGTAGGCAGGCAGGTAAGCAGGCAGACAGTAGGCAGGCAGGTAGGCAGGCAGGCAGGCAGTAAGCAGGCAGACAGTAGGCAGGCAGGTAGGCAGGCAGGTAGGCAGGCAGGTAGGCAGGCAGGCAGGTAAGCAGGCAGACAGTAGGCAGGCAGGTAGGCAGGCAGGCAGGTAAGCAGGCAGACAGTAGGCAGGCAGGCAGGTAGGCAGGCAGGTAAGCAGGCAGACAGTAGGCAGGCAGGCAGGTAGGCAGGCAGACAGGCAGGTAGGCAGGCAGGCAGGTAGGCAGGTAGACAGGCATGTAGGCAGGCAGGTAGGCAGGCATGTAGGCAGGTAGGCAAGCAGGCAGGCAGGCAGGCAGGGAGGTAGGCATTTAGGCAGGCAGACAGTAGGCAGGCAGACAGTAGGCAGGCAGGTAGGGAGGCAGGTAGGCAGGCAGACAGGCAGGTAGGCAGGCAGGCAGGCAGGTAGGCAGGTAGACAGGCATGTAGGCAGGCAGGGAGGTAGGCAAATAAATAAAATTATATCTATTGTAATACCGCCGAATTGAATTTGTGTTATTCCCAGTTCAGTTTTCCTTATTTTTCCTTCGCTAATAAGTATTAGAATGCATTTACAAATGGACGATCTCCAGAGTAGCTCAGCGAACTTCGCCAAATAGGTTTGCTCGCTCCATTACTAGTCTAGTAATTAGGTCTCTGTGTACCGTAACAATGGAACATAAAGTGCAGCATCACGTCAGAAAGAGAACGGACTACATCCTCATGCTTAACATACAGTTTCTTTTCGCAATGCGTGAGAAAGAAAGTGAATATTTTAGCCTCGCTGATACACATTCGTAGCTTTATTACCATGCACAACAAACAACACAACTATTTTTTGCTCTGCCATTAATACGCTTCATAAACAACATGCACGTTAATTCAGCAATGAATGTAGCATAAATCAATTTCATACACATGTTCTCAGTGAAATTGTTTGAAAAGCTGACAGCTGGGCTGTTTAAGGCCCTTTCCCACCACCAGAATACATAACATTTGTTTCCAAGGGCTGTCTAGCCTTATCTCACTCTACTCCCCCAAAGTGCTTAAGACAATAAACAACACCTTTTATTTTGGCAAGTTTACCGAGCGGGATGGCTCAGGCTTCTTTGACCCACATTCGGGAGGTGGCGGGTTCGATCCCCATAGCCGCACACTCTCATATGGCTTTTTCTGTGGTTTCCCCATGGCAGTTAGGCGAATGCTGGTGTGTATTATTTCATACCATGGTAACTCCTGTTCTCGACGCTAGGTGGCGTTTGGCCGGCCTTGTCCTCCGTGGGGAGCGCTCAGTGCGATACCGGAACCGCGGTGTGATGGCTGCTTGGCGGTGCCTGGCGCCGGGATGAAGAGATCTCAGCACTTGTTAGGGACTTCCGCGCGTCTCTGTGACCTGTCTAACTGCGACCCTGTGTGGCACCTTCGGTTCCCTCATTTCATCCCTGGCTCCTGGGGGGTGGTAGCCACAATATATCTGTGTAGGTCAAAGTGAGCGAGGTGTCCCCTCTGTGTCTCTACCCTTTACCTTTACCCTTCTTGGCAGGTTTGAAGAATTTGACAGTGTAAATCATGCATTAACCAATTGTGTAATCTCCAGGTGTATTATTTTATACCAACTTATTTTAAATATCTCAGGAAGTGTAATCTAAGCAATTTCGTCTGTCCAGGCTTTATATTCAGCTATACATCCATACGTATAACTGTTGGTGGCACGTTTTGGCTTTCGCGCAAAACACGAAAACGAACCGATGTTTAAATTTAAGAGCGTACCACTCTGCTACAATGGTAACTAATAACTAGAAATCGGAGTTATGCACTAAAAATTATTAAAATATGCATGCACCTATGTTGCAAAAATATCTAAAATATGCACTAAAATCTCAAAAATCCGCTGTTAAAATGTACGATTCGAAGGTGTATTCACACTTCAGATTTCCAAATATATGTTCTATAACTATATACCCTACTAGTGGCTGCAATTGGATCTGCACTAGATCACGTTCTTCTCTAAAGTGTTGCGGAGTGAATTTATAATGTCTGTTGGTTAGTGTGGGTTTCTATACTGAGAATGACCTGTCAATGTGCATATGTCATAGGACGGTCTTTGTAAAAACTAACAGTCTGGTGAAGTTTCTTTTGGAACGTCAACAGAGTCACCTTAGGTATTTGTTCACACAGTATGAGCTGTTAAATCTAGGATTCCTTTGTTGAACACTGCACAATTTTTCACCTAGCTTTACCACACACTTTACAGGGGCACAAGTTAGCTCATTTTTTCACATTTTTAAGGATTAATAGGGCATCATAAAAGGACAAACCACACTTTTCTAACCCCTTAATTACTCCGAATACAACCGGCATGGGCACGAGAGGAGAGGTAGTGATTGAACTGGCCTTACTCATTCCACATTCTCTTGCTGAGTGACAAAGCTTGTTTGGATACAAGTGCAGTGGTGGCTTCTTTCCATCTGCGTGGTATAATAACTTCTACGCTGTTATTAACTATTTTGTTTATATTAAATATATTTTGCATACAATAATTCTTACACCCATTTACTGTGTTTAGGCAAATTACATAATCTTCAAGTTTATAACCTTCCTTTATCTTATGCACGCAATATCCTTACACTGCCTTATGATTAACTAATAATTAACTATAATACTAAATTGTTTTTCTTTCACAATAAATAAAGCAGTACACTTCCATTGCTATTTAGCCTTTAAAATATTTTTAAAATGTTTGATCAACATAATAGACTCTTTGGTTTTAAATTTAATATTACGATCAAACATTGAAACACGAAATACAATAGCTCATATTTAATATATTAATAAGAAACTAAACCCCTACACATATATTTGTTCCTTTTATATGTTTACAAACACGAGCATTCAGGAAGTACCTTTTGAAATTGTAAATAAACATCTGTTAAGTTTGATTTATGCTTCTATTTAAAGTGGCGTTAGATATTGTAACGCTTTGTATTTGCAAACTGAAATCCACATATTAAACACCAAACTTTTCTGTTTTTGTATCTTACCCAAATGCTCTCTACCACTCTTCATGAAACAGCCAATGAGGCGTGTCGCAACCTGAATAGCAGTGTAGGGGAGGGATGGCAAGTGCAGTGAGACAAGAACGTATTTCAGTGGAATGGCGCAATTGAGCCGATTTTGCCCATGCCTGGGATAGAGCTTTGAAATTAGCTTTGATTACATTTAAATCCCAGTAAACTTTTCACTTTTGAATATTTATTGTAATCGCTAAATTGAAGTGGTGTCATTTGGATCCAGGTTGCAAGCAAATTCTTTAATAGCACAAAAATTATCTAAATAAAATAGAACAGTGTTTATCCATGTATTCCAAATCGTAAGAATTGGTTCTGGTGGCAAAAGTCGATCCCAAAATGATAGTAAGCGTTTAGTCGCGCAGGTTTTTCAGAAATACCTTCTTAGTACTTGGAATCAAGGTGTTTACTTCAGAAAACTGTCCCCGTACTGCTTCTGCCACTCTGTTAAGTCCATGCAATGCAAGTTAACATTATTACATGAGGATACATTTTTTAGACTCGAACCAAGACTCAGCATAGCTATAGGTTGCAAAATCTGCTCATTATGGGGTATCTGATCAGCAGGTACAACTGCACTAGTATGTGACGACTCTATAAAAATTGTTAATATATAAAAATGTTTCAATCCTTGAAACGGTTTGATATATGGATGGTATGTATACCAAAATTGCAAAATACGCAAAAACACAAAAAATATGCTTTTATTTGGATTATAAAACTTTACATACAGTAAGAAATGATAAAATGCACTTGTATTCACCTATCCACATCTGCAAAAGCAGGAATAATATGAATTATTAGATATATACAGGATGGAAGCGATATGATCCACCAGACTTGAACAGCGAATTTCATATGTTGTGAATAATAAGAAAGTCTAATACCAAAATGTCGAAAAGTTTATAGTTTTCTAGAAAAAATATTTTTATCAAACAAATTTATCATCCCCTGGCTGAATTATTATTGATTGAAGGTTCTTGATTTATGGCTATATTCATAGAAAATTGAATAAACTACAACTTTTTCCTTTGGCGTATTTCAATAGATCAATGGTTTTTGCTTAAACTGAATTTAAAAAACCCACAATTTATTGCAACAAAAAGGCAACTAATTAAAGTTAATTTACACAAAAACCGTTGAATCTATTGAAATACCCCAAAGGAAAAAGTTATTTATTCAATTTTCTATGAATATACCCATAAATCAAGAACCTTCAATCAATAATAATTCAGCCAGGTGATTATAAATATTTTGATAAAAACATTTTTTTTTCTAGAAAACTATGAACTTTTCAACATTTTGGTATTAGACTTTCTTGTTATTGACAACATGAGGAATTCGCTGTTAAAGTCTGACGGATCATTTCACTTCCATTCTGTATAAAACCGATGTCTACTTATGACATTACCTTTCGAGCAAAAGGTCATCGTTTTGGAGTTCAAATTTCGTTCAACACTTCCCCTGTTCGTTTGAATAGATCATATTAATACAATTTTGGTCTAGATTTCACATTCTTGTTTCTTTTTATGCATTTTTTATTTAAACATATCGGTACATATAATTACAATCCTTCCTAACAAAAAATTAAATCCTGCGAATACAATATCGTTATAACATCTGCAATTTACCTTATTGTCCCCGATACCCTTCATAACAGCATTCCTGAAACTTCGCACTGGATTCAACACAAAATCTGCTACATGACTATGACAGATAATCCCAACACCATTCACAGGGCTATCCTACAACTAGATATACGAGTTAAACGTCATGTATTTGCCCAAATATGGCAAATTGTGTGATATCTTCACTATATGTTGCAGGATCCAGCCCCCAGTGTCCGTGGCCTCGAGAGATTCATAACAGAACACTGGAGGTGCCTCAAAAGGAAAGAAATGCGGCTCCCTCTAGCTAATACACTACAATATAGATATTCTTTTTGTTTAAAGGCTTGTTATAATGGTGTAAATGTCTTATTATTTTTCTTTCTCTTCTAATTCAATGAATAGTGCAAATCTTATATATTTAAACGAGCAATTCTTGTATATAATATATTCCGCGCAACTTGGAAACGGCTCTAACGATTTCGATCAAATTTTGTATTCAGACAGGGTTTGGCTTATTAGGTTTATCTACTCGTATATAGGTGTCATTCCTGGAAAAAAAAGCCGCGATTTTATGCGTAACAGTCACAATTACTCTAAACTTTATTTTGGCCATAATTTCTCTGTTACTGGGCCAATTTGAACATACAAGCCAGGATATTAAAGGTCTTGTCAAGAGCTTTCAGAAAACCTAAAGAAAGTTGACTTAACTATTTTAGTTGACGCTTAACAGTCACAATTGAAACCTTATTTTGGCCATAATTTCTCTGTTAATGGGCCAATTTCAACAAACAAGTGAGGATATTAAGGGTATCGCCAAGGAAACGGCTCAAATAATTAGGATGAAAATTTATATTTAGTAACAATTTTGCTCTTCAAGTTTATCTAAATGAGTATCTTCTCCCAAAAAACACGATTAAGAAAAGGAAAAGAAAAGAAAAGCTGAGCGAAGCTCGGTCACCCAGGTACTGCTTTATTATGTGAAAGAAAGTTTTAAAAAATTCAGATAGTATTTAGCCATAACCTATTGAACTTTATATCTATATTTTGTTATTGTTAACAAACAAATTCAAAAGAAAAAAATACAATCATATGATGTACTTCAAAATGGGAAGTGGTTTAAAGGATGAAAGAAGGTACAAAAATAAAAACATCCGAGTCTTTACATTGTTTTATGGGAATTGCTCAAAATGGTGACCTGAACTTTTACGGCAAAGCATCGAAGGAAGATTGTCGCATTCTATCCAAGATTTGCTGTGTATATTGAATAACGTCAAATGCCTCTATTATTGGGGAAATTGAGTCTTCTCCGGAAGTGATAGGTGTTTCATATACCACGGACTAGAGGTGACCCCAGGAAAAGAAATCAATTGGATTGAGGTCGGGAGAGCGTGCTGGCCAAGCTACTGTTGGATCCATCGAGCGGCATAAACTTGGTTCAAATGCTCTCTCTCTCTCCCTCTCTCTCGCACAGCCAGGGAGAAAAGGGCCGGAGCTCCATCATGCTGTAACCACATTCAACGAATATGTAGTTACATCTTCTAACAATACATGTAAAATGTTCTGCAACAAAGATAAATATGCACATTTACCTAGGAAGATAGCTACACGATAACGTATGAGACCCTGGAGGTCGTAGGTTCGACTCCCGTGGCCAACCTTCCTGACTCATGTTTCTTTTTGGGGTTTCCCCTGGTCGCTAGGCGAATGTTGGGAAGGATAATTACATTCCCTTAGTTCCTGTCTCTCCATTTCACTTCATTGATCATTTCATTCATCGTTCATCGTTCCTCCGGTTGGTTCTTTCAGGGTCGCAAGTGTCAGCGAAGGCATTAGGTGCAGCTTGGCAGGGATGATATGTGCACAGGAACTCTCTCTGTCTCTCGTTGTCTGTGGGATCTGGAAGGGGGAGCGGCATATGGGAGCGTTGGACCCCGAAAACCTAGACTTCGAGGTATCGTCAACCTTGGTAAACCTTAGGGCCCTCAGTCAATGTCTGTGCTGTTAGTCTGGATATGGCCGCCCGGTGCCTCCTCTCACCTCATCCTTCCTTCCTGGGGGCAAAGGTACAATAAGCACTGCTTCAGTATCGAACCCCTTCCGTATCTCTCCTATTCCTATTCCTAGCCCACGGGATGCAGATATAGGCCAATGACATGATCCCAAGTAATTCCGACCCATATATTCACCGAAAATGTCAGCTGATGTATATTGATTACTCGTATGTAACATATAATTGTATATTAATTATATATTAATTAATTGAATCAATTATTACTGATATTAACGAAGAGGAATATCCTTTGATAACTCTCCAACAAACGATTTTCAGACCTATGATCATATGAACCTTTTTTTTAACAGTTTTGATGCTGGAAGGGAGTTCCCGAAATATTTGACATAAAGCTACATACTGTATATCGAACTAGGTGTGTAGATTTTCAGGATAAGGCAAGCTTGCTGGTGGCGGGAGTAATGCCAACCTGCGCTGTAACAATTTTTTAGGGGAGAGTCGAAAGGCAATGCTAACCAACAGTTGTATGTGTGGATGCAAGCTGAATGGAAAGCGTGTACAAGCGAAACTGTTTGCAGTACCCCTGCTGATATATTTTGAATACACCTGTGTAAAATAAGACCGCATAACCGGCCAGGAGGGATCGGAGCGTTGACCACGTACCAGCCTCCAGTACTGCACCCCGCCTGTAGTGGCCAGAGGTGAGGGATGCAGCGGCTGGGCGGTAGGCCTTGGCCCGATAGGGCTGTTGCACCGTGGTTTTTTTTTTTTTTTAAATATAAACTAAGATAGCTGGAGATAAACCAAACTTGGGTATGCTGGATTTAATTAAATATTTGCCGTAGGTCATACCGTACTTGAATACGCTAAATATGTATACATTCAATTTTTCATAAACCATTATGCTATTATACGAATTCACATGATGACATAATAGTTACAGAGGGAACAGTAGAGTGAATTATCTTAACTTCAATACATAACATCTTTGCTATAGTCTATCACTATAGCTCTTTACCTCACTCTGACTTGGCCAGTAAATGATCAACAACACTATTAAAGGGAGTCGAAATGCTCTCCCCAGTGTTAATAGATGACCCATTATCTAGCATACTATTTAACATAATTATGCTGAATTTTTACTTTCTCTACTGGTAAGTAGGGGAAGTATCGTATTCCATCCAAAAACTCGATGTCGAGATTTCACCGACATACATGTTTTGAGGCCCCCTGAATCCAAAAAAAAGTATTTTTAGAAAAAGGTCCGTGTGTGTGTTTGTGTGTGTGTGTGTGTGTCAGTCTGTCAGTCTGTCAGTCTGTGGACAGCATAACTCAAAAACGAAAAGTCGGTTATTTAAGTTGGTATTTAAGTTTAGTGTCTTTCAAGGATGTGACACGAAGATTTTAAAGAAAATAGCCCCACCCTAAACTACCCTTTACATGGAAAATTTTTCGAAAATTTATATTTTCTTGAAAATGGCTCTAACGATTTTGATTAAAATGCAATATGTTTGAGATATTTTGATGAAAAATGAAATGTATATCTTGAATTTTCTGGCTATTGCACCTGTAGTCGTATTTACTCTGGATGAATTTTGCATAACTGGTAAACCGTTAGAGACAGACCAAATCACACTAAACAAAAAATTTAGATCTTGCTAAAATACACAATTTATGTCTCAATAAATTTTCTTGTAGGGCGAACCATTTCGGAGATATTCCTTGTTATGTGTGTGAGTTTCGGAAAACTTTCGTGAAATGGGTCATCGCTGTTCATTTTTTTATATGTTAAGTGTGCAAAGACAACAGAATCTCAAACATTTGACTATCGCACAAAGCCTACTGTATTCTAACATTCCCCTTGCACCTACAAGGAAATAAGCAATAAGATAATTTGTACAAATGTTTATCTCAACTAACAAGAAAGAAGATAAGAACTGAAGCTTTCCTGGCGACGAACATATTCAAGCTGTTCTCGGGCTTCGAGCCAGGTGAAGTGATGAAGAGCCATCGACGTTTCGGGAGCGTACATCTCTCCCATCATCAGGATGATGAATGGCTACCGAATTGGGTGGGTGTCACATGAGGGATTCCACCGTGGTGGGCCTCAAGACAAATGCCATGCCAGGACAAGTCCTTTACTGGCTTAGAGTATGATATAAGAGAATGGGACTGTGGTAAGGCGGTGGAAAAGTTGTTGGAAATTTGTAAAGCATATGGCATTGAGATTTTTTTTTTTTTTTTAATGGGAATTGAATTGATTAATTTTGTCCAAGAAGAAGTCTGGGGCGTTTGTAGGTTTCCCCAGGAATGGCTACCAAGGTAGAAGGGACCAGTACATATGTTAGTACGTACCCAGTAGAAAACACCAAGCCTAGTCTGGAGACGGTTCACGGCTACGCTGGAATCTGTGTTTTCTCAGGCGTTCAATCTCTAACTTTAAAGCTGGTTTCCAGGCAGGACTGAACTGCAAACCTGCGTCCCGGTTCAGTGTGTTCCTCTCGGAGGAGATGGACAGAGCCTCCTTAACCTTGCGTTCCCAGACACCGCTGCATTTTGCCACAATGGTCGTACCTTTGAAGTTAGCTCTGTGGTCTTTTTCAAAGCAATGTTCCGCCAACCCTGACTTTTCAGGCTGCATTAAGCGTATGGACCGTTCATGTTCCTGGATTCTGGTGGAAATGGTCCTGCCGGTTTGCCCTATGTATGGCGTCCCACATTCACAGGGGATGCGGTATACCCCTGGTATCTTAAGGTCCAGTTTGTCCTTAACCGATCTCACAAGATGTTTGATTTTCAGAGGCGGACTGTGAATGGTTCTGATGTTATGTTTGGCGAGAATTCTACTGATCCTGCCAGATAGATTGCCAGTGTATGGGATGCAGGCAGTGGCGGTCGGCTTATCTGGTGTTTGTTGTGGTTGTGGTATTCCTTTCTTGGCCTTGGAGATAGAGGACTCAATGTCATCTACGGAGTAGCCGTTCTGGCGGAATGTGTACCTCAGGTGTTGTAGTTCTTGCTTGAGGTGGCTGGGATCGGAGATAGACACAGCTCTGTGGGCCAAAGTGTTTAGAACTCCAACTCGTTGGGACTTGTGATGGAAACTGTTGGCATTTAGATAGAGGTCGGTGTGTGTAGGTTTGCGATACACTGCATGCCCCAGAGTGCCGTTGTTATTTCTGGAGACCAGAATGTCCAAAAACGGGAGAGTTCCATCTTTCTCCACTTCCATGGTGAACTGGATTTGGGGTCGGAGACTGTTGAGGTGTGTGAGGAAGCTAGGCAAAGTGTCTAGTCCATGTGGCCATATAACAAAAGTGTCGTCCACGTACCGGAAGAAATGGGATGGCTTGAGTGGAGCGCTCAATGCCAAGCATTACCTTTGGAACTGTCGAACAGCGAATCCGCAGGGTACCCAACTACTAAATTTTATCAACCGGGAAAACATCCTCCTAACGGGAATGAATGAATGAATGAAAAAGTTATTTGGGCATGTCTTTCGACATGCCCTGGCTGTTCAGGGGCACCCCTCTTCAGCCTAGTGATTGCGTTTTTATTTTTGGTCGTGTGGCGGATTTCAGTGGCGGGTGCCTGTATGCGTGTTGGTGTTGTGGGTTTTGTGTTTGGATGGGTGATGTGTGTGTTTGGTCATCCCTAGCTGCATGGCCTGTCGTCTACCCAAGAAAGAAAAAGAAAAGCCCAGGAAGTATAAGTCATTTGTGCTAGAAGTTTTGTCACGTTTGTATGTCTACTGCAACAGCTCTTCGGTTACTTTTGTATGTTTGTGTGTTTGTGTGTTAGGTTTATGTGTGCTTTTATTTTAAGTGTTTATGTTTATTATGTGTTTAGATGTTTTGGAAGTGTTGAAGGTGTTGTTGTAGTCTGTCTTCTTCTTGTTGCTGGTATTTGTCGTAAACGTCGATTAGTGTTATGAGAGGAGGATTTTTGAGTTTCTCTGTTTGTGTTATGGTTTTCATTTTTTGTGCGGTGTTGATGAGTGTTCTTCTGTATTGTCTGGTGTGTGCGTTGTGTATGTATTTGATCATTAGTTTGGCTATGTGTGTGTCTATTGGTGTTGTGTGTGTGTAGTTGTAAAGTGTGTTTGTCTTGAATGAGGGCAAAAGTTTGTGGGCAGTTCTGATGCACCTCCTCTCAAAGGATTTTATTTTGTCCATTATTTCGGTCGTGATTAGGGGCATGGTGGCTACGGCTGCATAAGTCAGTTGTGGTCTTATTAGTGTAGTGTAAAGTTTTCGTAGTATTTGTGGTGTAAGTCCTCGTCCGTTTAATCGTGCTAAGTAAGTCAGTGTTGAGTGAACGGGTCGTGTTTTGTTAAGTAGTCGCGTGTAGTGTGTCTTAATTTTCAGTTGGTTATGAATATGTATACCCAGGTACTTAATGATTGTTTTACATGGTATTTGTTGATTGTTGAAGGTGAGGGTGGCTGTTTTGTATGAGTATTTCATGATTTTCCTTATCACAATGGCTTGTGTTTTGTCTGTGTTTATGCTGATTCGCCATTTTTGAGTCCATTGGAGGAAGGTGCGGAGTTGTTTTTCGAGATTTGCTCTGGCTCCGATCAGCGTGGCGTGTGTGCTCCAATACGCAGTATCATCTGCATATTGGGCTAGGTGTAGGTTTTTTTGTGTTGGTTGTGGTGTGTCGGATGTGTACAGTATGTAGAGGAGGCCGGAAATAGCACTCCCCTGTGGTGTGCCTGCTTTAATATTAATGGTATTAGATAGTAAGTTGTTTATACGTATGTGTCCTGTTCTGTCTGTAAGAAAGCTGGCTACCCAACGTACAATCCTTGGTGAAATTTGTAAGTCTGTTAGTTTGTATAGAAGTCCGTTAGTCCAGCATTTGTCGAAGGCGGATTGTACGTCAAGGAAGGTTGCCATGGTGACAAATCCTCGATTGTAAGCGTCGGCCCAGAAGAGCCAACCTTTATCCCGCGAGCGGCCAATCAAATGCCCGACATCCTCGATATTGCCGTACTAAAGGGAATACCATATGACACCGAAACTACGGTACTAAACGACCTCACATCAGACCATTTACCGGTAATAATGGAGGTTGCGGCGCCCGTAATGTTCAAACCAGAACAGCCTAGGCGCAACTACAAACACGCCAACTGGCCCGAGTTCGAAGCGTTAGTTCAAACGCAACTCGAACAAAACAACCCTGTCATTAGCTCACAAGATACTCAAGAGCAAGCCGTAGAAATAATTACCAGAACTATTCACCATGCGACCGAAAAACATGTTCCCTTAACTAGGCCAACGAATAGGGCAACCACGCAGTTCCCTCGGGCTGTAAGACAGGCAATGCAGGACCGAAATAGGGCCAGGCGCAAATGGCAGCGAACGCGAAACCAAATACATCGCAACGAATATGACAACCTCAAAGTCGCGGCCGATATACTAATGGCCGAACACATAAGGGAGCAATGAAACGCCACACTGGAGGACGTGGATCCTCATAACAGAACAGTGTGGCGAATAGCGAAGTGCCTGACACGTACTCGCACAAACATTCCGCCCCTACATATTGACGGGCAAATAGCCGAAACACCGGCAGAAAAAGCAGAAGCTTTCGCGACCACACTAGAGCAGGTATTCCAACCGAATGCTGAACCATGCGACAGACAGTTCGCAACAGCAACGGAAGACCAAATTGCTGAAATAGGGAATATTCCAACGCACAACAAACTTCGAAAGACCAGTGCAAGCGAAATTAAATGGCTAATAGCACACTTGCCTACTCGCAAGGCTCCAGGACCAGACAACATTCCCAATATAGTCCTGAAACATCTACCGCCCAAAGCCTTAAAAGTGCTGGCGGATATATTCAACTACGCGCTGGAACACGGAAAATTCCCAAAGCGCTGTAAGGAAGCACGAATCCTTATGTTTCCTAAGCAACATAAAGATAGGTCCATTCCTACTAATCACAGGCCAATTAGCCTCTTAAGCACACTAAGTAAACTGCTAGAGAAAATAATACTTAAACGCCTCAACTCATTCCTAATCAAAAACAACGTGATAACTGACGACCAGTACGGCTTCAGGGCCAATCACTCTACAACCCTACAGATACTTAGGCTTACCAAAAGTATCACCAGGGGATTTAACACTAAACGATCGACAGGCGTGGTCCTATTGGACATAGAACGCGCTTTCGATAAAGTGTGGCATGCAGGATTACTCCACAAACTCATTCACATAGGGGTACAAGATTCAATGGTCGCCCTAATAAAAGATTACCTCAGTGGAAGGAGTTTCAGAATCTCAATTGAGAATACCGAATCCTCATTGCACCCCATAAACGCGGGAGTCCCACAAGGAAGTTTACTCGGGCCTACACTATTTAATATATATATCAATGATCTACCACCACTAGTACGAGTAGATAAATACATATACGCGGACGACACGGCACTGGCCACGCAATCTACTCAGCCACGCATCATACACCTGCGGCTCGAGAATGCTCTAAACACATTGGAGCCCTGGTTCACGAAATGGCGGTTAAAACTAAATGCAAGAAAAAGCCAAGCAATCATTTTTACCAGGCGAAAATTGCACAGGCAAAGGAGGCGAGCCCTCCCACCCCTCACCCTAAATCAGGAACCTATTGGGTGGGAGACATCCGTCACGTACCTAGGGGTTAAGATGGACGAATATCTCACATGGAGAGAGCATATTAACTCAGCCAGAGCAAAGGCCAATGGCCAACTCAACAGACTGTACCCGCTTATAAATCTTAACAGCAGCCTTAAGCTACGCATGGGACTTACGCTCTATAAGACGCTGATCCGACCCATCTTAACTTACGCCGCCCCGGTATGGGGATATGCGGCAAAAATGCACATAAAACGCCTCCAAACGATGCAAAATAGAATACTGCGAATTATTGCTAAACTACCGCCAGAGGCTCCGACGTACCAGTTACATGAAGAGCTAAAAATGCTCACAATCGAGCAGTTTATTAAACACCTGGCATGCAACCTATACGCCAAAAAGAATAAGAACCACAACGAGCAAATACGAATGCTCGGGGAGTATGATATGACTCGCGACAAACACCTCCGCCCTCTATCATTGTTCGATCGCACTATAAGCATAGGCGAACCTGAACTCAACATACAGGAATACCTGAATAATTTAGTACCTTGAAATTACTTGTTAGGGGATGAAGGGAAGCACACAACAAACACACAACACTATAAAAACATACACTTACACTCAAGCCCTCACAAGTCCTTGTGCTACCTAGCCAAGGCGGACCCCGGGAGACGAGGGCCTCCCCGGTAGTGGCACAGGCTCGCTCCTGCACTTCAGGCAGACAGCCCGCCATGTGTGCACTTATACGACCAGGCAAGATCAGGTACACGATTAATGACGAAGCCTCCGGCTTAATCACACCCTAGTAACTAAGATTAAATGACACAGTAGAAGTTATCTCTACAAGTTGTAAATTTTATAAATATCACCATAACTGCACCTAGTTATATAAGCATTTCTTAAAATACTACTAGCATAGATTATAGGACGCAATATAAATTAAAAAAAAATAAAAAAAATAAAATAAAATAATAATAAAAAAAAATACGCTAAGGACAAGAAACGAAACCTTCGGGTGGAGTTTTAAAACAAAACATGCTCATTCACTCATCCCTCACATCCATCTACACCTAACGATGCCAAATGGCTGAAACACAAAAAGAACACCATCAACTATCATACACATCACCATTATTTACTACCAGGGGGCACTCAGGGCTTATGTCATGTTTGCCCTCCGGCACATCAGTAATACTCGCTGTTACTGCCACTGGCAGGCAGCTTCCATCTCTCACCACAGAATGCGCAGGTGCTTTATGCGGTACTGCAGCATAGAGGCCTTGACCTCAAGACTTCCGGTGGGGTTTTTTAGTGAGTAGGCTGCCCGGGTTCGAAGCCAGGGTAGGAGTCTTACACTCGCATGCATGCATGCGGTTAGGGCGTAAGTAGCCTTTTTCCCCACCACAAAAAAAGGTAGCCATTCATCATCCTGATGATGGGAGAGATGTACGCTCCCGAAACGTCGATGGCTCTTCATCACTTCACCTGGCTCGAAGCCCGAGAACAGCTTGAATAAGAAAGAAGATATAGAAATAAGAGTTTGTAAGAATGGTTAGTTCAAGAGTAGAGAAAGTCATGTGAGTGCAACACATCAGATTTTTAATACATGTGCAGTGGTAGTTTTACGGCTGACTGATGAAACAAGAACACATTTTCTTCGTTAGAAGCAAAGTTTGATTTTTTAATACAGTACCTAGATGTTTATTGAAATATAAAGGGTATAAAATAAAAAAAAAACCAACTATCATGCCTGATAAATAAAACCTTTTACATTAAAATAATATTTAGTCGCAAATGTGTGATAAAACTTTCAGCACATTATGCCAATTACTTTTAGAGATAATGGGGCGTATCTGTATGGAATTATGGTCCTTCAGAAATTGTAGTTAAACAGAATGAGAAAGACTTAAAACCCTATATGCAGCTTGATTTTTAATAATAATTTTAATGCATTTAGATTTAACGTACCTCTATGAAACATACCAAAATGAGCGGAAGATATGCAAGTAAAACCTAAATTTGGAAGGAAAAAAAAAAAAAAAAAAAAAAAAAAAAACAAGTCACAAAATTCACCATTTCAATTCCCCTTAAGTAACTCTGTGATCAGTGTTGCCATGTTTGCCGAAGTAAAAGTAGAAGATTTGATTTGTAAAAAGCAGGAGAAAATAATAGACTTTTTAACCGGCAGTTTTGCCTAGTGTGTACATAATAATGACAATAGTAATAGTAATAATAATAATAATAATAATAATAATAATAATAATAATAATAATAATAATAATAACAGTAATAATAATAGTAACAACAACAATAATAACAACAACAAGCATAATAACAACAAGAAGAATAAGAAGAAGGACATTCGCTCCAAAATTCCTGCCTTGTAGAGTTACTGTAACATGCAATGTCAGTATTGCGCAATAGCCTTCATTCTATATCCATTTGTTGGGTTTCTTCTGCTTTCAGGAAATTAGTAAACCGAGAAGCAAGTGGTGCAATTGACTGAAATGTTTGGATTTGAGCTGGTTCTAACACTTCCAACATTGCAAGAAGAGAACCACTTAGTGAAAAACGACATATTGTACATATTTGTCAGGCAGGGATGATTTTGTCAGACATTTGAACCTAGGCAGCAAAATACGTTTTCCACAGGAAGAAATACTTTTGTTTCCCTATGTTCAACTTTATCTATTTCAGTGGAATCCAAACGTTCAGGTTTAATGTAGCAGTCAAGGATAGTTCGCAATGCAGAAACAACAGATGTGCTATACTGTTTATGTATACAGGTGATTATATTAATCTTTTGTTTTTATACATGAGGGAAATGCCTTACCTGAAAATCTTTTTCGGAAGAGCGAATTATAGGATGTTAAGGAAAATAGTGTTTAAAACTGGAAAATACATAAAAATCTGGAGATTTAAGTGCGTTCATGTTTTAGCAGTAGATCAGTAAATTTGCAAAAAAGCAGGAAATCTCCTGCAAAATCAGTAGACCTGGCAACCCTGTCTGTCATGTCCGAAACAAGTCCCTTACGAAACATAGACAATTAGATAAACTGTGAACACAGTAACAATTTAGATAAACTCTGAACAGGTTAAGAATTCAGATTAGACTACAAAAATGTAGCAATGTGAAAAACAAAGAAAACACCTTAACAAGCATTGATATTAACGGCTAGGCGACTAGGCCGGAACAGAATCACTCGTACGTAACTAACCAGTATAAATCACACCCATGGCTCCATAAAAAGTAATGACATTTTAACGTCAAAGTATCTGTTTAACGAAAAATGGAAACGGACAAAGCCAGATAAAGGAACTTTTTTCCGATTTTAATTATCGGTTTACTAAGCTATATTCCTACAAGAAACTCCAGCAATTCAGAGATGTGTGCAATCAAAGTGATAGAATAGAACTTCCCGACCAAGTCAAGTTCGCCTGAGACCACACACGAAATAATTGATCGGCGGCCGAAGACTGCCACGGAGGGATTCCCATCCCATCCAACTGCGCTTTGTTATTTGCCCGCCCCCGGGACGCGACATAAAAATATCTTAAATTAATGACAACCGCTATAGCCATTTTTGAGAAAACAAATATTTTCGAACTATTAGCTCCTAATGGGTTATTACATCCTATTTGGTGAAGGAATGCTGCTATAACGATACACTTGTCTTCAGGTTAAGAATAAAGCGGCGCCTTTGGTCTGTTCCACTCTCTTCTGAAAATAGTCCCTAATAGAACTTTAATTAAACGCCAAAGGTACGCATATAATTTTGCTGCTGCACAGCATTAAATAGTTGTGGTTATGTCGTACAATCTTTCATTTAGTTTAAATTATTTTAATGTAACTATTATAGATTTATATCTGAAATATGTCGATATGCACGTTAACCTTTATAAATGTAACGTAAAGAATGGAAATAATAAAATCATAGAAACAGTAATTTAACGTCACTAATGGTAGTCTACAACACAAAAGGTAATGTGAAGACGTTAAATAAGTTATATTTATAATTTCTATGCACACTATACTCTCATACTTGTATGTTCGCATCCGAAAAAAATATCTGGAGAGGAGAAGAGGTAATAAGGCTGAGTAATACATTATGCTTAACCTGAAAGTAAATCGTAATAGAAATGGTCCATGGGGAGAGGGGAGTTAGTTGAACATCGTGTCGCATCCTTGGAAGATGCTCAATTTAAATACAAAGAGGTTGAATCAGAAGCTGAAAAATTAAATGCCATAGCCGTGATTTGAAACACGGATCTTACGCTTATCGAGCGGCTGCTCTAACCACTAAGCTACCATGGCCAACTTACCGGTATGACAAATTCCTCAGCTGATTCGTACTTTTTCCCCGGTTAACCATTAGTTACCATCTAAAGGTTACTTAAACCCGGGACATAAAGCACTTACAATTGTAAGTCGCCCTTGGGGTATTTATCTCTGATGTGAGATTCCTTTGTAGGAATCACATTGCCCACACATGGTTGTGTGTTTAAAAACACCAGCAGTAATCTTGTTGGCATAAATAAATAATAATTAAATACAAAGTTTGATATTTAATCAACTTTTCGTTTTAGAATTATGCTATTCTCTCTCTCTCTCTCTCTCTCTCTCTCTCTCTCTCTCTCTCATACACACACGCACGCGCGTATTCGAACCTTTTTCTAAAAAAATACTTCTTTTATACAGGGGACCACAAAACGTGTATTTTCACTGAAATCTCTGTATTAAATTTTTGGGTGGAGTGTAATGCCTTCTGTACCTACTATGCTCGTGGTAGAGAAAATAAACATGTGACAAAATTTGACAGTTTAAGTTTTAACCGTAGAGAGGTCGCGCAGGTTATATCGCGAACCCAGTCAGTTTTATTGGCAAGTTGAGTATACAGGTGGAAGGGAAGTCATACATTAATTTATACCAGTAGTAGATTTCGGTATTTGGAACACATTTTGTAGCTTACGTTTTTGTCTCTGACCATGTCCTACAGAGATGTTTTAGTTTTGTTCAAAACAAGCTGGCAACACTGCAGATTGTGTGGCTGCCGTTTTCCCTAGTCCAGTACATAAACAAAGTTCCTAACAGTACGTCTTGGAAAGATAAACACATACCATGCCTTGTCCTTCTGTGTTTCCTGTGCGAGTTTAAGCCAATCAGAAGCGTTAGCTCCAAAACATTGCACGAGAAGTGAAAGTGCCCAATCTGTTTACATGCACAAACCAGGTCAATTCCCTTACCAACCTCAACGCAACGTTGTCGACATACTTCACGTTTCAAAGAGTTGCTCGGAGTGTTCCATCACGTCTTTTAAGTGATTAATTATTTCGAAACGCTGTGTGATGTCCCACAATTACTACCGAAGCTATGTCAGAAATAAGTTACTCTACGCATCTTACAAGTAACAAACTGTTATCTTCTTGCATTCTTATGGAATTACGCATACAATTTGAATAAAAAAAAATCATTTTTTTCTTCGAAATCGGCTGATCAAAAAATAAAATGCCATTAGACTTTTTTGTTTGTAATGTTTCTATGAAGAACATATTAGAAGGGATGTAATGATTTCCCTTCCATCCTGTATATTAGCTACAACACAAGAATGAACATGGATCTAGCCAATACAGTGATGCTCTCTCGGCGTCTTTCTCTACTGTCTTTGTCACGCCAAAAGCGCCTTGCGCGTAAACCTGGCAATGCAGAGAGAGAGAGAGAGAGAGAGAGAGAGAGAGAGAGAGAGAGAGAGAGAGAGAGAGAGAGAGAGAGGGAGGGAGAGAGAGGGAGAGGGAGGGAGAGAGGGAGAGAAAGAGCAATATCACTGTATTGGCTAGGCGCATGTTCATTCTTGTTTTGTAGCTACTATAATGATTCTTTATACTTGCATTCTGTGTTTCCCTTCTCTTTCACTGCATTCCTTGGTCTTTGTTGTAGGAGATTAGCATTGGAGTGTAGATCGCATAGTGCTAGAAAATGTGGGCTATATTTGTGTTATTATTTATTTATGCCAAAAAAACTTACTATTGGTGTTTCTAAACACATAAGCAGTGTGCGGACAATGTTTGAGAGGTAGAATTCAGATCCCAGCTGTGGCATTGCATTTTTCAGTTCCAATTCTACCTCTCATATATTTGTGTTTCCTGTAGTTATACTTGGTGTGTTTTCAGTCGATCATTGGAGTAGTTGTGGTTAAAATATATACGCATAGTATACAATATATTCATAAATCTTATGAGTTACGAGGAACATCAATTATATTTATTAGGCTAATAGGGAAAACGAAAGAAGAGGAAATATTAGGTGGTGAAGGCAGGAAATCGAAAATGAACTTGAAATACTAAATTTAATTAGTGAAACATCAACTGAATAAATTGTCAAATTGGTGATCAGGTTAGTAGCGGACTGTGTGAAAACCTGCACTCAGCCTGGCGAGGGAACATATGCAGCTTAGGGTAAACATCACAACAATGCTAAATTATTGACTGAGGAGCATATATTTTATAAATGCAGCAGAACCACAAAAGTAGGGTCAGAATCTCTCAGTGAAGAAAAGAACGAGGTGTAACATGTGTTCCAGAACTGCAGACAGCAAGAGAAAATGTTGCATGTGTAAAATGCAAGCAGCACGTGTGCAGTAACCGTGGTGAAATCATATTGTGTAAATGCTATGTTTAAATTACACAGAGCGATTTGTGCAGAACTGACATTTCTTTCATTTTATTCGAGTGAAAATTCACTTAATAAGCAGTTTTAAACGCCAAATTAAACAGGATTAGATTAGATTGCGTTCCGCGAGTTCACAAGTAGCCATGGAGGCCGGCGAACATTGAACATGTCAATTGAAACGTACAATCATGTCAATAAATATACACAGTAGCATATAAAACACATTTACAGGTACAAAAACAAAACAAAAAGAAGAGAAGAAAAAACAGGGTAATGGAGAAACACAATCAAAACTTCCCTGTAATTATAATACTTACATAAAGTATATTTACAGATACAAATTGAACATTGTTTGAAAGTTTCACTAGACTTTTCCTGCAACTTTCTACTGTTTAGTTATAAAATTAGCAATGAATGTCATCTTTTGTCAGATTGTTCTATACATATACATTTAGGTAGCTTTCACACAGGCATCAAATGTAATTAATAATATGTCACTAAAGGAGCTAGATATTACAAAGCAACATAAACATTAACAGGATGTTCGGAAATTTCGATTCCCTGTAAACTGATGCGCAGATGTTTACTGTTTATTCCTTATTTTTGCCTTTGTATTATTATAGGCTACGGTTTCACGCCTGCTCTTTTCTCAGCTCTCTGACACGTTGAGTAGATGCACACTGTCTCCTGCGACAAGCGTCTTAATGACTTTCGGGGTGACCTCTCCAGTCGTACGCTTACGTCAACAACAACCGTAGGCAGCCTCGATGAACCTTTTCTTCCAGTTTGTTTACCAGTCCCAGCATTGTGTTTCTTTGGGGAAAATTGCGAACACCAAATTCTCTCTGGTATGTCCTTCGACTAGCTGTAATTGAATTCGTAATCCAGTATTGCTTCACAAGGAAGAGCAGTTGGTTTAATGAGTAATCCTTTTCAGTCACTAGAATAAAATATCGAAAACAGCTGCCAACAATAAGATAAAAGACAAAAATAAGGTATAAAGTATAAACGTCAGTGCATCTCGTTACAGGAACAGAAATTCCCAGCTATCTTGCTTAATTAGGTGGTAAAAACTGCTCATTAAGTGCATTTCCAAACAAATAATTAAAGAAAGAAATGTGTTAGTTCTACATAAGTCACTGCAATAAGAGTAACAGTTACTGTTGAGATAAGAAAATGCATTAGCTACAATATACCTGATTATCAGTGAAGCCAAGATTTAAATGTGCACCTCAGTCCCAATTTGATGCAATTTTACAAGGTAACATTTGTTTTGCTTTACTACTTTCTCCATAACTTATACTAAGTAGAGGAAATATTGCATTTCACCCATTTGAGACCTCCTATTCTAAAAAAGAAAAGCATATTTGTAAGATCAGTGTGTGCGTATGAGTGAGTGAGTGAGTGAGTGGGTGGGTGGGTGAGTGGGTGGGTGGGTGGGTGGGTGGGTGAGTGATTGGGTGGGTGGGTGGGTGGGTGGGTGGGTGAGTGGGTGGGTGAGTAAGTGATTGGGTGGGTGGGTGGGTGAGTGATTGGGTGGGTGAGTGAGTGAGTGAGTGGGTGAGTGAGTGAGTGAGTGGGTGGGTGGGTGGGTGGGAGGGTGGGTGGGTGAGTGATTGGGTGGGTGGGTGGGTGAGTGAGTGAGTGATTGGGTGCGTGGGTGGGTGCGTGAGTGATTGGGTGGGTGAGTGAGTGAGTGAGTGGGTGGGTGGGTGAGTGAGTGAGTGAGTGAGTGAGTGGGTGGGTGGGTGGGTGAGTGGGTGGGTGGGTGAGTGAGTGATTGGGTGGGTGGGTGGGTGGGTGAGTAGGTGGGTGGGTGAGTGGGTAGGCGAGTGAGTGATTGGGTGGGTAAGTGATTGGGTGGGTGAGTGAGTGAGTGAGTGAGTGGGTGGGGTGAGTGGGTGGGTGAGTGAGTGGGTGGGTGGGTGAGTGAGTGAGTGGGTGGGTGGGTGAGTGAGTGGGTGGGTGGGTGAGCGAGTGAGTGAGTGAGTGAGTGAGTGACTGACTGAGTGAGTGACTGACTGAATGAGTGTTCGTCTGTGAATAGCATTACTTAAAAACAAAGGGCAGTTAAATATCGAAGTTGGTATTTAAGCTCATCTTCCAAGGATGTTACACTAGAATTTTTAAGAAAATACCAAAACCGCAGACTATCCTTTAAATGAAATACTTTTCGAAAATTTTGATTTTATACAAAAATGGGTGTTTTGATTAAAATACCGCACGTTTCCGGACTTTTTTTGACAAATGAAATGCATATTTTGAATTTAAGGGAATGTCCTCAAAATCCCTCTTCATTCTGGGTGACTTTTGTATAACTGGTAAACCGTAAGAGATAGACAAAACTTACTACACAAAAATATGGGTCTCTTTAAAACACAATTTACGTCTGATGCATTTTTTGGGTGAACCATTTCCGAAATGTTCGTTGTTAATCATCTGAATTTAGCAATAACTACAGTTTTCACAAATGGAAGGTAGTAATTCATCTTCTATCCCTTGACCATGCAAATAGTACGGAATTTCAAGCCATCATATAGCGAAAAACTCTTAAGGCATTTGACTATCACTAAAAGCCCACTATTTTCCGGTTGAAACCTACAAGAAAACTAGCAATATGATAATTTCAACAAATGTTTATGTCGATTAACACGGAGAAGATAGCGGAATATGTGTTTGTAAGAATAATTTGTACAAGAGTAGAAAAAGTCAGGAGTGCAATACGTCTGATATATTTTAAACTAATCTTTGTCTCACCAACAGTTATTTTAATGTGCGTATTATGTGTTGCTCAGTAGATATAACTAACAATTTAAAATATATTTATTGAGCTTACTAAAGCAATCATTTTCTTCCTGGGATCCCAAGTGACCCCACGCCACCTCTAATGTATGAGTTATAAGCGCTACTTCTCTAGAATTCGTATGTTATATATGTATATGACTTTACATATGTAATTTGTATGAATATGTTACTTATTCCACGTATAAATTTTAAGTACTTGAACTTAATTTACAGCCGTTAGCAACCAGCAGTCAACGAGATTGAACTACTGTGATTATTGAGAACAATGTTCACAGATAGGAAAACGAGGTTCAACAAGATGGTGTAAGAATTCACAACGCTAATTATCAATATTTGTCGACGAGAAATAATAATTTGTTACATATCAGATTGTAAAGCAATTCATTTTTACTTTCTCTACTAGTAAGTAGGGGAAGTATTGTATTCCACCCAAAAATTCAATGTCGAGATTTCACCGGAAATATGTTTTGAGATCCCCTGAATCACAAAAAAAAAAAAAAAAAAAAAAAAAAAAAAAAAAAAAAATTAGAGAAAGGTCCGTGTGAGTGTGTGAGTGTGTGAGTGTGTGAGTGTGTGTGTGTGTGTGTGTGTGTGTGTGTGTGTGTGTGTGTGTGTGAGTGTGTGTCTGTGTGTGTATGTGTCTGTGTCAGTCCGTGGACAGCATAACTCAAAAACGAAAAGTAGGTTAAAAACTAAAGTTGGTATTTAAGTTTAATGTCTTTCAAGGATACGACACGAAGATTTTGAAGAAAATAGCCCCAACCTAAACTACTCTTCACAAGGAAAATTTTTCGAAAATTTTTATTTTCTTGAAAATGGCTCTAACAATTTTGATTAAAATGTCATGTTTGAGATATTTTTATGGCAAATTACATGTATATCTTGAATTTTCCGGCTATAGCCCCTGTAGTCGATTTGCTCTGGACGACTTTTGCATAACTGGTAAACCGTTAGAGATCGATCAAATCATACTATAACAAATGTAGATTTTGCTAAAATACACAATTTATGTCTGAATAAATTTTCTTGTAGGGTGAACCATTTCTGAGATATTTCTTGTTATGTGTACGGGTTTCGGAGAACTTAAAACTTTCGTGAAATGGAATATCGTTGTTAATTTTTTGTATGTTAAGCGTGCAAAGAGAACGGGATCTCAAAGCTTTAAAACATTTAACCATTGCACAAAGTCTACTGTATTCTAATATTCCCCTTGCACCTACAAGGAAATAAGCAATAAGATAATTTGTACAAATGTTTATCTTAACACGAAGAAGATATAGGAACAAGAGTTTGTAAGAATGGTTAGTACAAGAGTAGAGAAAGTCATGTGAGTGCAACACATCAGATCTTATATATATGTGTTGAGTTACAGTACATTGTAAATATATATTCGCTTTACCTAATTCAGGCATGGGCACGAGAGGAGAGTTAGTGACTGAACTTGCCTTACCCATCCCACATTCTCTTGCGGAATGACGCAGGTTGTTTGGACACAACACGTGCAGTGATGGTTTCTTTCCATCTACGCGGCAGTAATAATTTCTACGCTTTTATTAACTATTTTGTTTATATTCAACATAATTTACATTCAATAATTATTACTGTGGTTAGGCAAATTACGTAACCTTCAAGTTTATAGCCTTCCAGTATCTTATACACGTAATATCCTTACACTGCTTTATGATTAACATACTAAGTTGTTTATCTATCAGAATAAATAAAGAAGTACACTTCCATTGCTATTTAGCCTTTAAAATATTTTTAAAATGTTTGATCAACATAATAGACTCTTTGGTTTTAAATTTAATATTACGATCAAACATTGAAACACGAAATACAATGGTTCATATTTAATAGACTAATAAGAAACTAAACCCCTAAACATATATTTGTTCCTTTCATATGTTCACAAACACGAGCATTCAGGAAGTACCTTTTGAAATTGTAAATAAATATCTGTTAAGTTGGATTTATGCTTCTATTCACAGTGGCGTTAGATATTGTAACGCTTTGTATTTGCAAACTGAAATCCACATATTAAACAACAAACTTTTCTGTTTTTGTATCTTACAATAAATTTTCTCTACCACTCTTCATGAAACAGCCATACTCGCCACTGAATGAGACGTGTCGGAACCTGAACAACAGTACAGGGGAGGGATGGCAGGTGGAGTCAGGCAAGAACATATTTCAGTGGAGTGGCCCTTTTGAGCCGACTTTGCCCGTGTCTGACCTAATTCCTGTTGACACATCTATTATGCTTCATTTGTTAATGACGCTGACAATTGTCAGGATTATATCAGCACCGTCGGTGTGGCAACATTTTGTCCCACACGAGTTATTTTATATGCCAGTAAATCTACAGACCCATCACTATTAAGCACACTATCATCGGTCTGGGCCGGATTTGAACCTACGACCTTGAGATAAGTGGGCCAGCACCTAACCAACTGAGCCACCCAGACCGACTCTGTTTACACATGCTGAAAATACGAGGTGTAATAATAAAACACTTAGTCAAGTTCTCTGCTAGTGTATTGTATTAATATAGCAAGAACTGCCTTACATTTACAAACTCGGAAAATTGAAATACTGGATGTAATTGCTAGCTAGCAGAAAATTAACCCAATTTTATTCTGGGCGAGTCAGATGTTCTCGCGTGCTACTAAAGCGACAACAGTATCCGAGTACAAATTGCGCCAGTCAGAATTACCACGCTTGAAATTAAAACAACTCACGGTATCTGGTGCACGGCAAATTCATACCCTACGTGTCAGATGCATAGCAACAAGCTGTGCACAGCATCCGAGAGGTTCAAAACGTTCAGAGCATCCAAGAGCACATCCTTCCCACATACCTACACAACAAATCATCACTCAACACATCAAAATACGTACTTCTTCCTCCATTATCTCACAAAATATTCAAGATATTACATTAAAATGTTCGTAGGATTCAGAGGCATGCCTTCTAAGTTTACAGATCTATTTTTATCCAGTAATTCTATTGTTAAGGGAATATAGAATAATTTATAATTAAATTTACCTGTCATTAATAGTTTTTGAAAAAACCGGTCTATCATAACAAAAAAATCTGATGTGTTGCGCTCACATGACTTTCTCTACTCTTGTACTAACCATTCTTACAAACTCTTATTCCTCTATCTTCTTCGTGTTAGTTCAGATAAACATTTGTATAACTTATCTTATTGCTTATTTCCTTGTAGGTACAAGGGGAATATTAGAATACAGTAGGCTTTGTGCGATAATCAAATGTTTTAAAGCTTTGGGATTCTGTTGCCTTTGCCCACTTAACATAAAAAATGAACAACGATGGTCCTTTTCACGAAAGTTCTAAGTTTTTCGAAACTCACACACATAACAAGGAATATCTCCGAAATGGTTCACCCTACAAGAAAATTTATTGAGATATAAATTGTGTATTTTAGCAAGATCTATATTGTATATCACTGTATAGTATGATTTGGTCTATCTCTAACGGCTTAGCAGTTATGCAAAAGTCGTCCAGAGTAAATACGACTACAGGGGTTATAGCCAGAAAATTCAAGATATACATTTCATTTGTCATAAAAATATCTCAAACATATGACATTTTAATCAAAATCGTTAAAGCCATTTTCAAGAAAATCAAAATTTTCGAAAAATTTCCATGTAAAGGGTAGTTTAGGGTGGGGCTATTTTCTTCAATATCTTCGTGTCGCATCCTTGAAAGACATAAAACTTAAATACCAACTTTGGTTTTTAACCGACTTTTCGTTTTTGAGTTATGCTGTCCACAGACTGACAGACTTACAGACTGACACACAGACACACACACGGACCTTTTTGTAAAAATGCTCTTTTTGTTTTTGGATTCAGGGGGCCTCAAAACATGTATTTCCGGTGAAATCTCGACATCGAATTTTTGGGTGGAATACAATACTTCCCCTACTTACCAGTAGCGAAAGTAATATTAAAAAAAAAAAAAAAAAAAAAAAAAAAAAAGAGAAAGGAAAAAGAAAAGAAAAACGTGTTCAAAGAAAAATGGAGAAAACAAACGTGTACATTTTAAAAGAAAGAAAAAACCTGCCTTGAATAAAGAAACTTCCATAACTTCTATGCTTAGCCCATTTTGACCATTTATCCTATGCATAAGTAGTACTCGAAGCGTTATTAACTGTTTTATTCTCAGTATTAAGTTTATCTTGGAATAGGTCAAACATTTTGCAGCCTTATTGAATATGCCATAGCCGACAATATGCGTTTTTCATTGTTTCCTTGCTATCAGAACCACATTGCTGAAACGGTTCGCAAGCAAACTGTATCATGCCTACAGGTTGTTGTTGTTTGTAGTGTTTAACGCCCGCTTTTACTACTACGGCACCGCAGGCGGTGACACTGATGATACATGGAATGAAGATGGAGCACCGGTGGAATGAGATGGCGGGGGAAACCGGAGTACCCGGAGAAAACCCGCCCTGACGCCGCTTCGTCCACCACGAATACCACATGCGGGTCCCTGGGATCGAACCCGGGCCGCCTAGGTGGTAGGCGAGCGCGCTAACCGCTCGGCCACGGCGCCGCCTATGCCTACAGGTAACGATATTTATTTTCTTATTTTGTTTTACTGAATGAAGGGATCAATTTATTTTATGTATTATTAATAGGAAATTATAAATTACTTATTAAAAGAAGCCAAATCTAATTCTATTCATTTTTATAAATAAACCCCTTTATAACCGATGTTATGTTCACAGGAAATTGGGATAGCATGGCTATATTATACATAGAGCTTTATTCAGTATTTGAGGGAATCTAAAGGATAATTTTCTGTCTTCAGAAGAAGCTGTTGAATATTTAGAGAGTATTTTAAAATAAATGAGAAAAATGATTCATTCTTGTTGAATGTAATACCTAGCTCCTACCCAGATGGGGTTAATGATTGTGAGGATATAGATGACGACGTGTTCCCAGAAGTAAATACTTCTAAACTTAAGGCATTGCAGGTACAGTAGAATAATATACTCCCCAGATAATGACTTGCTCTAATTATCATAATGATGCCAATAATAATTCTAAAACTGTTGAATCTCAAATGTAAAAAGATAAAGGGATATTGCCCTTTGTATTGCGATACCACCCCTGAACCTATTCCTGAAATTGTAAGGAAAAGCACAAGGAAACTCTAAAACACCTGCATCTAATATATTTTTATCCAAATCAGAAAATATTTGACAAAATCTTAGAGGAAACATTATTATACATTTAGAAAAATAATGGTAATTTTTCAATTGATAAATGAGAACTTATGATGTTAGTGAGAAGCTTTTTGTAAGTGGCTATCACACTCTGAGAAGAGAGCAAATGCACTAATCGCCTACTATATCTGAAGCCTTGGAATCTAGTGCTAGGAGCGGTCTGAGTCAAGAAGACCTGTGCTTTGCCAAAGTAACAACTTAACATCGTTGTGCATGCTCCAGTGGTACCACTTGTGCATTTCATTGTATCGTGTTATCTTTGTTGCTGTTATCTTGCGTTATCATACCAGTTTACTTTTGTATTCTACTTCTGTGTTTAACCAATTAAAAAGCGATTTTAAGTGCCAAATGCCTGAAGCATATTCAGCAGCGACAGCGCAAATATGTAAATAGTAAAAGGAGCCATGTGTTTAGCCCTTTAGTTTAGTCGTTGCCTAATTTGGAAAAAACTACTGTGGAAAAAGCAACTCACCGCCTTTTATGATATAATTTAAAGCACGACTGCATAAAAGACATGAAAAGTCGTGTTGCCGTCTTCGAAAACAACGTCTTCTGATAGCTCAAGATGAAGTGTGTGAGTAATACTGGGACCGAGCTCCCGATTGCATCGTACAAATAGTTACTGACTATATGATTCGTAATAGATTTCAGGAGATCAAGAGAAATCTCCACATCATAGACAATGATAATATCAATCGAGAGGATTGGTATAGCAAAGTGAGGCGCTTATATAACTTAGCTAATAGTTTGATGAAGTGTGATGATTTTTCTGATAAACTCGATTAACGAAAGAACTGTGAAATATTACAGCAGAAACTCGTTGAAAGTCCATGAAATTTCGATACAAGCTGTGTATGCTACGAGTTCCAATGGAAAGCTATTTAAATCACACCTTACCTAACGAGGACGAGAAAAAAATGATGGATAAATGGCATTGTGAGTAGTAGAGTAATTAATATCTGTACTCGAAAACCCAAAGAGACATTCGTGTATATGGATGATATGTTTTCGTCCTACCAATTGGAGTTAGTGATGAAGGAAAGATCATTTTTGGACTATTCGGGAGAACCGAATTGAAGTATCCACTTTTACCAGTGCACAAGTGCACAAGTGCACAAAGAAACTTAAATATGCTTATGAAATAAACGTTAAAAGAAACTATCCCCTTCCCTCACCTATCCTGGTGAGATAAGCTACTCTTTCTTCTCCAACTCTTCTACTATATTCCTGTTTCAATAATAAAAAAAGTGAGATTTTTCATCCTGAAGATGGCCATGGAGTCTACAATGGCCGAAAGCTCGACCTTCATAAATCTGACACGGCAGATTACCCGTGAAACCTTGATGCAATTCTTGGATGTTCCTCGCTTAAGTTTATCGTATAATCCTGAGGTGATAGTCGTAGAACTATGACATCTTGTTACAAATTTGCCGGATTTGGTGGTTACGAAATTATTATACAAATAAAAGCAATCAGCAAACTTTCACGACTGTTTTTTTTCCTCACTGAAATCAGTATAGCTTTAGCGTTATACAAATTGTAATAATAAATATGTAAAGTTCCACACAACTTTGTTTTCTTACATATATTTGGTTTTCAATTCCTTGTGCTATTGTTTTCAACAATAATTAGTAATTATTTTGTCATTCTCGTCGAGTATTTTAGCGATTGCATAGAACTTTGTATTACTTACTACGCATCTTAGCTAAGCATTTCCTCTCACAGAAGTTATTTTATTAACAATATGCTTACCTCGTTTATCTCGGTTATTGTCTGCTTACTAGCGGTCAAAAAACAAGTTCTGCTGCTTAAAATTCTGACATTGTATAATTAACATATTCATTTGAATAGCATATTTACGGTCACATACATTACTGCCTAATTTTTCGTCACATATTTATGTGCTACCAATATTTTTATTGTGAGGGTCAATCTTTTTTCATTATTCTATGAAAATTTTATTTTTATTAAGAAGCTTTCAACGTTATTCATTTTTATAACTCTGTATAGTAACGAATGCATAATAATTCTGTTACAAATTTGAATATTTCGGTGCTCAAAGCAAAGCTGTTTACACAAATGGTGTTTTAAAAGAACAATACATTAATAATTGAAACACACAATGCATAAATAAATAAATAAATAAATAAATAAATAAATAAATAAATAAATAAATAAATAAATAAATAAATAAATAAATAAATAAATAAATAAATAAATAAATAAATAAATAAATAAATAAATAAATAAATAAATAAATAAATAAATAAATAAATAAATAAATAAATAAATAAATAAATAAATAAATAAATAAATAAATAAATAAATAAATAAATAAATAAATAAATAAATAAATAAATAAATAAATAAATAAATAAATAAATAAATAAATAAATAAACAAATAAACAAATAAACAAATAAACAAATAAACAAACAAACAAACAAACAAACAAACAAACAAACAAACAAACAAACAAACAAACAAACAAACAAACAAACAAACAAACAAACAAACAAACAAACAAACAAACAAACAAACAAACAAACAAACAAACAAACAAACAAACAAACAAACAAACAAACAAACAAACAAACAAACAAACAAACAAACAAACAAACAAACAAACAAACAAACAAACAAACAAACAAACAAACAAACAAACAAACAAACAAACAAACAAACAAACAAACAAACAAACAAACAAACAAACAAACAAACAAACAAACAAACAAACAAACAAACAAACAAACAAACAAACAAACAAACAAACAAACAAACAAACAAACAAACAAACAAACAAACAAACAAACAAACAAACAAACAAACAAACAAACAAACAAACAAACAAACAAACAAACAAACAAACAAACAAACAAACAAACAAACAAACAAACAAACAAACAAACAAACAAACAAACAAACAAACAAATAAATAAATAAATAAATAAATAAATAAATAAATAAATAAATAAATAAATAAATAAATAAATAAATAAATAAATAAATAAATAAATAAATAAATAAATAAATAAATAAATAAATAAATAAATAAATAAATAAATAAATAAATAAATAAATAAATAAATAAATAAATAAATAAATAAATATATATACTATAGATAATGAGATTTCTTTGTACTTTCCCCCAGATTTGTTTTGTCATTTTTAGCAAGAATCAAAAAATGGTTTATAATCTTTTTATAAATAACGCTTCAACTGAAAACTTTCACTTAAATATCCACTACTACGTTCAAATTATGTGAATTTATCTATATATTCCTCTATAAACTATTCTTACAAAAGCTTGTCTGCTTAACTACTTCTCGTTTGGAGTACAACAAGAAATAAGAGCATAATGGAATAAAATCTAATAGATAAAAATGGAACAACAGAACATACAGTTACTAGTTTATAAATTAAAGTATTCTAACAGTCCGATTTAAAATTAAAAGAGGCTATATGATGATAATTGCTGTGTATGCCCTGAAGGAAGGCAAGAAAGAAGAAACAAAACACTTTTATAAAACTTTGCAACCATCAGTAGACAAAGGACCATTACTTAATAAATGAGGGTACTTAAATGTTGGTAAGGACCCCAGACCCAAAATAATAGGAAATAATGGCGAATATAGAATTAACAATAATGGGCAAAAATTAAAACAGTTTGAAACTTATAACCAATTAAAAATAATGAACACCTACTTTCATAAAAATACACAAGAAGTGGGTATAACTCAAGATCAGTAATTGATTACTTAACTATAAGCAAGCTTAGATCCCAGGCCAGAGATGTGACAGCACACACAGGAGAACCATATACCTGGTGATTAGAACAATATAACGTCGAAGTATTACACAAATTATGAAAGAAGAAGACAAAATATATGTCAGAAAGAGCATCAGAGGATGTCAATACTGAATGGGAAAATATATCAGACAATAATACATAAAACAGCAAGTAAATTTTACGAAGGGAAAAAATAACAAGAAACAGGAAGATCTTGAGAATCTGTACTGCAGACATAAAAATCTGATGTGCTGCATTCACATGACTTTCTCTACTCTTGTTCTAACCATTCTTACAAGCTCTTATTCCTTTACCTTCTTCGTGCTAGTTGAGATAAACATTTTCAGAAATTATCTTATTGTTTATTTCCTTGTAGGTGCAAGGGGAAAATGGGAATGCAGTAGGCTTTGAGCGATAGTCAAATCTTTTAAAGATTTCAAATTCCGTTCTCTTTACACGGTTAACATATAAACATTAATAACGATCTCCCATTTAACGAAAGTTTGTTTTCCAAATCTCACACAAATAACAAGGAATATCTCCGAAATGATTCATTCTACAAAAAATTTACTTGTACATACATTGTGCGTTTTAGCAAGATCTAAATTTTTTATAGTAAGATTTGCTCCATTCATTATGGTTTACAGTTATACAAAAGTCATCAAGAGTAAACAGGACTACATAGACTATAGCCAGGAAATTCAAAATATGAATTTCATTCGTCAGAAATACGGCATATCTTAAACATATGGCATTTTAATCAAAATCGTTAGAGCCATTTTCGAGAAAATCAACATTTTCCAATAATTTTCCATGTAAAGGAGGGTTTAGGGTGGAGAAATTTTCTTCAAAATCTTCGTATCGCATCCTTGAAGCATATTAAACTTAAATACCAACTTTTGTTTTTAACCGACTTTTCCTTTTTAGTTATGCTGCCCACAGACGTAAAAAACACACGTGCGTGCATGCACACCCACGCACACACACGGACCTTTTTCTAAAAATGCTTTTTTGGATTCAGCGGGCCTCAAAACAAATTTCCGGTGAAATCTCAACATCGAAATTTTGGGTGAAATACAATACTTCCGCTACTTTCCATACGTATTAGAGAAAGTAAAAATGCATTAGATGAAAAACAAAAAACACACAATACATATCTAAGACTGAAAGCAGAAGAGGCTTATGAAGAATATAAAATGCAAAGAACTGCCAAAGCCATTACAAGGAAAGCACATGAGGATTCATGGGATAAATTCATAAGCATTGTAAAACATGTATGGAAGACGAGGAATACGTTACTAGCACCTAAATCAAACAGAAAAAGATACCACTAGAGTGAATATAATCCCGGAACAAGAATGGGCAGGCCACTTTGAAAAACTGGAAAAAAGACGTGGAAGAAAATGAGAATATCACGAGAAAAAGAAGTGAAGAAAATAATGATAGTATACATATAAAAGAATTAGGAGCATTAAAATCTAAGAACAGAAACTTCACGGGATTAGACAACATTAATATGGAATTAATAAAATATGGCGGGTTAATGTGTAGATTTAGAATACTGCATTTATTTAACAGGTGTTGGCAGACTTATAGAATTCCAACTTCCTGGACAACTGCAATAGCAAATAGTATACTATTTAATAAAAGTGTTTATAGGAATTGCGAAAACTGGAGGAATCAGCTTGATAAATATGGGTTATAGGGTTTACACAAAAATAGATAACCGATTACGCAATACAACAGAGGCAATAACAAAAGAAACGTACAGTGGATTTAGGAAAGGCAGATCATGTACTGACGATGTTTTCACAATGAAACAACTTGTAGAAAAAGGAAGGGAAAATAATTTAGAAACAATGTTGGAGTTATGTTGTTGTTGTTAGCTAATGCTGGATTTCTGACAATGAAGTCATTAATCCTCTTGCTCTCCAATATTTTTCCCTGATGAGATGAATAGCAGTAATAGTAACCGCTTTTTAGAGAGCACCATATTTTTATGTTTTGGCGGTCACATCGCTCTCTCACAACCCCCCAGAATGTCTGGAGGACCACACCTGTCGTTGGTTTACGGGTCTCACCGACCTGACCGGGAGAGTTATCAAAATAAATTCACCGACCATATCCTCTGATTACCAATCAGAGGACGTATTACATGCCATGACAGGTCAGCATGTTAGGGGTTAATATTTTAATACAAAAAATGTAGATCTTGCTAAAACACAATTCATGTCTAAGTAAATTTTTTTGTAGAGTGAACTGTTTCGGAGATATTCCCCTTTATTTGTGTAAGTTTTGTAGAACTTATACTTCCGTCAAATGGAACATCGCTGTTCAATTTTTATATGTTAACCATGCAAAGAGAAGGGAATTTGAGAGTTTTAAAGATTTGACTATCGCTCAATGTCTACTGCATTCCCATATTTCTCGTTTCATGTGCAAGAAAATAAGCAATAAGATAATTTCTGCAAATGTTTATCTCAACTAACACAAAGAAGATATAGGAATAAGAGTTTGTAAGAATGGTTAGCACAGGAGTAGAGAAAGTCATGAGTGTAACAGACCAGATTTTTACCATTTCACATACTATTAAATGAAGAGTATCGCCTAATTTCCCATACAAAATGCATCCAACTTATGTTGGAGTTATAGATTTTGTTAAACCCTAACGCCTAGTATATGAACGAGCAAGGGAACGCTTCTACATTGAAGGGCTACGGTAAAGTGTGCAACTGCAGTGCACAGACGCATACAACAGACGAACTAAGAAGAAAGAAATATGTAATATGGATGGCATTCTACTCCACGGACGCAATGACGACAACGGACTGGAGACAAGCAGGCTACGAACTCAGGCATCTAGTGACGTGAATGGCAACACATGGGTTCCATCACAAAATTTGCAATACCAAGGAACACCATGAACCAAATCCCCAGTGTATTTGTGAGCTGTGTGCGAATCCTGCGACCGCTACCATGTCCTGTGTCAGAAGAGGACAGTATTCTTAACGGCTTGCTTAAAAAATGACTGAACAATGACTGAACAGTGAAGTTAACTTTACATTATACACACTGTGCGCTGCGGCGGCGCTGTGGCCGAGCGGTTAGCGCGCTCGCCTACCACCTAGGCGGCCCGGGTTCAATCCCAGGCACCCGCATGTGGTATTCGTGGTGGACGAAGCGGCGTCAGGGCGGGTACTCCGGTTTCCCCCGCCATCTCATTCCACCGGTGCTCCATCTTCATTCCATGTGTCATCAGAGTCACCGCCTGCGGTGCCGTAGTAGTAAAAGCGGGCGTTAAACACTACAACAACACTGTGCGCTTTTCCTACTATTGTTATAAACCCTTTGACCAAGGTAATGGAGACAAACTATAGGAAATATTATTAATTATGGGATATGCAATAAAGGATACCTATCGAAGCAAAGAAGGAGTTGTACGAAAATACAAATATGACTACAGACACTGCATTTTGAAACATCGGACAGTTAAGACTAACACTACATTAATACAAGGATGTGACTTAACACCTGCTTTGTTTATTAATATAATAGATGCCATTTTAAATAAATGAAAGCTTTAGTAAACCCAGGAATAAGAGTCGATAGTAAAACATGTATAAATAACCTTTACTTTGCAGACGATGTGGTCGTAATTCAAGAAAATGAGGATGGTTCACAGAGATCTTTGCACGAGTTAAACAAATCTATAAATTATACGATTTTAAGATATCAGTTACAAAAGCTAAGGTTATGGCATTTAAAGGCACGAATCCAATGCAATCTAAAATGTTCTAGAGGTTCATAGTCTAGAACATGTATTAAATTTCAAATATTTAATTAGCTCCTTTTTAAGCAGCTTTTTCTGATTCAGTAGGGTTTAAAAATGTACTTCCGAAGAAATATTCATACTGAATTTTAGGATGAAATACAGTTGGTAGGTCTTTTCTCTGTTTGCCACAGGTACGGGATGGAGAAATGAAGAACTCTAGCAGCCAAATTAACGCATAGGAAATTCGCATTTTTAATATGAAGATCCCCTTGCGGCTACCGCTAAGAATGTGTTAACAGGAGCGGGTTACGGACTACACATAATCCATCACAGTAAAATCATTTTGTACTTAATACAAAAGTTAGTAACACTGTAAGACAAGAAATACAAGAATTTCTAAATACATGCTACTTTATCAACTAAGTTCAACCTACTTTATTAGTATTCCACCGAAGTTCCTACTTTATACGTTGCCAAATATTAAGCTTCTTATCATATCTGAAACACGACTTACTAAATTCTAAGAATTCTTTTTCCTTTCTAATTTCATAACTGCCATTTCTGAGTATTTTCAGGCTACACTGTGATTCCTTAACGTACTGAGTTTTAGTGACCCAAACCTAAAGGTAATGGTTTTCTTGTTGACTAAGTTCATCGGAACGCCTAATTGCCCTAGATTTCTGAACGTACTGAGTTCTAGTGACCCAAACCTAAAGGTAATGGTTTTCTTGTTGACTGAGTTCATTGGAACGTCTAATTGCCCTAACTACACTCACTTATAGCTGATTGCTTTTCCTAAATTGTCTGGCTAACTTCTTATCCCCTAACAAAGTTGCAACTCTTGCTTCTTACATTATGCATTAATTTTAACACACGGAAATTATTTATTACTGTTATTTATCGGTCTTCTTATCATTCCTTTATAAAATTATTAATCTTAAATAGTTCTCAGTGATCCAAATAGGCATTTTCGTGCGTACCACAGAACCCTTTCCATACATTTATATTTAATCAGTTTTAATTTATTCGTACTTATAAAACCAGCTATTTAGCGTTAAATCCGAGGCCTAGTTGTTACACAAGAGTCCATCCTGAGTTATTTCCTGCAGTTAGTTACCTTCTTCATATGGCAATGTTTTATCTTCACGCGTGGTATGATATGCCTCTTGGCTACTGCATTATAAATAAGCAACCACATGAATTTAATTGTCTCGTGGTCCCTAATCTTTTTCGGTACAGAAACTATTTCCTCTAATGAGAGGAATCCATTACTCTTCCTTACAGAGCTCTCTCAAGTGTCTCGTATAACATTAAACGTTGTATCTATTTGTTATCATATGATAAATGTTCCCTTTCACAAAACTTTCTACCCACTCTAATGGAAACCGGAAATTCTTCATTCTTCAGTGTTGAACTACCGAAATTTAGGATCTTTTAAGATATTTATTATTCTTATGTGGAGAATATTACTATAACTAGACAGGCAACATATGAGGAACAATTTATGAAGATATGAAGAACAAGTCCCAAAATATTAAACATACACTTTAAATTAAAAAACTTTACTTCGAAGTTTTGGAGGAGGTTCACTTCATAGCTTAAAAAATCTGATGTGTTGCACTCCCAAGACTTTCTCTATTCTTGTACTAACCATTCTTACAAACTGGTATTCCACTACCTTCTTATATTAGTCAAAATAAACATTTGTAGAAATTAACTTAATGCTAATGTCCTTCTAGGTGCAAGGGGAACATGTGAATCCAGTAGGTTTCGAGCGATAGTCAAATCTTTTAAAACTGGTTGCTACTTGAAGGCTTAGAAATTCCATTCTCATTACACAGCTAAGGGATAAAGTGAATAATGACCTTCTATTTGAGAAAAGTTTAAGTGTTGCAAAAAGCATACAAGTAACAAGGAATATCTCCGAAATGGTTCACCCCATAAAAATGCATTTGGTTGTGTGTTTTAACGAGATGTACATTCTTTGTACAGTAATATTTGGCCAAACTCTTTACCAACTATGCAAAAGTCAGCAAGAGTAAACAGGACCACATGGACTATAGGCAGAAAATGCAAAATACACATTTCACTTGTCATGAAAATATGTTAAACATATGGCATTTTAATCAAAATCATTGGAACCATTTTTGAAACAATCAAAATTTTCGAAAAATGTTCCGTGTAAAGGTAGTTTAGGGTAGAGGAATTTTCTTAAAAATCTTCGTATCGCATCCTTGAAAGATATTAAGCAGATATCAAGTTTGGTTTTTAATCGACTTTTCTTTTTGAGTTATGCTGTTCACTACACGCGCGCGCGCACACACACACACACACACACACACACGCGCGCGCGCGCGTTCGGATCTTTTTCTAAGAATGCATTTTTTGGATTCAGGGGACTCAAAACAAATTTCCGTTGAAATCTCGTCATCGAATTTTTGGGTGAAATACAATATTTTCTCTACTTACCATACGTAGTAGAGAAAGTAAAAATATACTTTATCGATTTTTTCACATAGAATAAAATATAAAATTAAATACAAAAAAATTATACGTAGGCTGTATATTTCAATCTTGAAATTAGATAAAACAAAAGGAACTTGCTGTTTGCTTTATATTTACTTAATTCCAATGACCAGGGCCCAGATTTTTAGGTGGAGTAAACCTTCATTTTAGGTTTCTTGTCTGCATAAAAGTCTTTTTAGGTTTTATTTCATGGATCAGATCACCAATAGCTTTGCATTTTTCTTAGTTTTGTGAGATTTACTTATGAAATTTTTTCAAATATAGATATCCAACAAAAACAGACGGAGAATACATTTTACTATTTCCGTTGTAGGTTATTTTTGACATTGCCACACTTGTGTACCCAAATTTTCTGTACTAAACAATTTCCTATTATCACGTTACTCATTCTTGTGTGAATAAAATGTTCTTTTATCGGAACATGACGTCAAAGTGCGTAAGTCATAGCAGGTTCTAAGGGTAGTTCTCCTGTATACTTTTTTTTCCTTGTAGCAGTTTCATGTCTACACAACCACGAGTGCCTTCAGGAATCTTCTATAGTTTAGAATATGCAACTGCAGATATTTATTCTCTGGATACATCACCAATGATCTTCTGGGCATCACTGAGATGCAGGCTTGCACTTTGCAACCTGAGAATAGTCTCTGGTATAAAACAAAAATGTCTTAATATGCAAGGGTGCATTCAACGGCACTAACCTGGAATAGACCGCCTCCATAGTGCAGTGGTAGTGCGCTATGGAGTTTCGATTCCTGGTACCAGCGTGGGGATTTTTCTCCGCTGGGAGGGTCTATTCCGGGGTGCACTCAGCCTCGTGATGCCAACTGGGACTCCATATGGAGACAATATAGGTAGCCAGATCTCGTAAAATCCTTATGCCTGACAAGGAGATCAAGGATCATTGATGGAATCTAGGAATCTACCTGGGTTGGCGTAATGTGACAGTGTAGACAGGCATCAACGTTTGGGTGACAAAAAGTGGACCCACTCCACCGACGAGGTTAAAAAACGGAATAACTCCATGTAAAGCGCAATTTGAATGAGAGGGCGCAGATACACATGCAAATCCTTTTTCTTTTCTTCATCCTTAACATGGATTAGGCCTTTAGAGCTGTTCCGAGGCTAATCAAACTGCTCTCTCTCTCTCTCTCTCTCTCTCTCTCTCTCTCTCTCTCTCTCTCTCTCTCTCTACCTCATTCGAGATAGTTCGATGTCTCTTCATCCTAATGTTTTGTGAAATAGTGCTTGTCGTGACAATCTAGAAGGTTCTATCCTCTTAACATGATCGTTCCACTTGCTCTAATATCCTTAATTTCTTCCACAATGTTTTCTTCCTCTAGTTCTTCTCTTATATCTACATTCCGGAGTCGTTCTTTTCTAGTGACATCCAATAAGGACCTTAAAAATTGTATTTGAGATGCCTCCAGTCTTGGTTCTAATTACCCATGTCTCACATGCATATTTTAAGGAGATTTGGATACTATTCTATACAATCTTAATTTAAGATCCTTCCTCACATTTTCGTTGAAATGTCTTTATAACCCATTGATTTTATTATATTTTCGTAAATTTCGGTCTTTCTATCAATTACTGATATGTTTGATCCCAAATATTGAAATAATTCGCTCAACTATTTCTTCTTCTATTACGATTTTTACTGGAAGTTGTTCTTTTCCTGCCATAGCCATTACTTTTGTTTTTTCTTTCTCTCGAAATTTCCATATTATATTCTTTTATTATGTAATTTAAATTAAACACTGGTTTCTGCATATCTTTCTCATTTTCTGCCCATAACAACCGATCATCTGCAATACAACTGTAACAAGAATAGTATTATTTAATGTTGTTTACATTTTGTTGTCCATTCTTCTATTATTTTATTCAGATAAAGTAAAATGGGCGACAGACCACACACTTTTTCGAACCCTCTTTAACCTCAAGTTCTTATTTTCCATTATCCATTATGCTCTTAGTATTGCAATATGGTGACTTGATTGCATTAACAAAATTCATAGGGATCTTATATTCTAATATTTTCTATAGCTTCGTACGGTTTACCCTATCATATGGCTTTATATAGTCTATAAATAGTAGGCAAGTTCTTAAATTATTATATTCTGTTATTTTTCTAAAATATTTTTTTGTGAATATAGCACCAATACAAGATTTACATTTCCTAAAACCGTGTTCTTCTTCTCACAGTATTGCCTTTGTTATACGTTGCAACTTTTTATTTAGTATTGCAGCACATATTTTATACCGTGTGACTAACAGGGAAATTACTCTATAGTTTTCACACTTATCCCTTTCCTTTTCTATACGTGTATAGGTTTTCTTAAAATGGTTTTGAGGGATTGGGAGATTGAGAAGTCTCAAACCGTATAGGTATTTCCAGTGAAATTTCGGTGTCGAATGTAACACCTATATGTTCGTGATAGAGAAAGTAATAATACTTTGAAGTTGGTCAGTGGGTGCACCTGACCGACCACCTTTGTTGACATCCCTCGCTCACACTTGTGGACCGGAATGTCACTTTCACATAAACTGATCATCTCTCACGCATTGTTTTGTTTTTTACCGAATCTTTCAGCATTCCAGCCTCCGGATGGACCGGCTTTCGGAGTAAACACAGGGATGAGCCAAGGTAAAAGAAAGTATCACGCCAAGAATCGGAAGATGTACATCTTAATTTCACTTTCACCCTGCGGGTTCGAGAATATGTTCTTCTCTGAAAGAAGATTACTCGGTTATTATTTCTTGATTAGCTTTGCTGCCAGTTCATATCCCAGCAACTACTTCCGTCACTGAATGCCCTCGGTTAGAACACCCTTCACTTTTCACGGTCTTGGGCAGTAAAGGTGAGCCAGCAACGTAAAGCACACGATCACACGCGACCGATCACGCCTCGCGTTGACAGCTTCTATATTATTTATTTCCCTCCGAGCAGATATAAATAGAGAATTACAACAATCTGTCAGTTTGCTTCCAATTTTAGAATTACAACATAAACCTGCACGTAGATTCTCTGTTGCTTGCCAGATAAGATTGTGTCTGACGAAGTACAGAGGACAGGTCTGCAGTATCTTCTCAGATTATCATTGTTTATGTTGCTGTTATCATCATCATCATCATCATCGTTATTGAATCTCCTTGTAATATGAACCCTTTTTCACCTTTCGGTATGTCAGGGTTTTAGTTACAATACAGGCAACATTAAAACATTACTTACATGTTTAATTTCTAACGCTACATATCAATAGTACTATTGTAGATAAAAGCAAAAGTAAATTCCTTAAGGAAAATTTGAAAACTATCTCAATGTATCTCAAAAATGTAATTGAGAAAGTCACACAACTTCTTATAACACCATTTCTTATTTACAGTATTTGACAAAGGTTGTTGACAATAATTTAATTTAGTAATAAATTTATGTCTTTGGAATTTAAAAGCAGGACATTCAAATGGAAGATAACTGATGTTATCGCAAATAAAAGTATCAATACTTATTTTGTATCAATCCAAATAATGTCCAAATTTACAGTGACCACTCATAAATTGAGTTAAAATAGTTCTTGGTTCTATTTATTTGCCCTTTAATCGGTGAAACCCTATAGGAAAAGATAATGTTCATGTAAAAGAGCAATTACTGCTGTTTAAACATACATTATTATAATTTGTGTTAGTTCTTTTCTTAGCACTTCTTTTATATATGATAGTGGACAAAAGGAGTTAAAAGTAATCCCTTCTTGAAGTAGCAGCTCATTTGGCAAGAGGATCTGTACGTTCATTTCCTGTAGTCCCAGCATGTCCTTTATCCCAAATATGTCCAAGATGTTGATTTAATGCTATCTGTATGGATGTTGCAATCAGGTGACAGTTGAATCTGCCATTGATAGCGCAGAGTGCAACTTGCAAGATGTCCTCCTGGGGTTTAACTTCCATTGCACAGCTTGCTGTAAAGCTAACAGCTCAGCTTGAAGGGTTGTGCATCTAGCGAAAGCTTGTATTCCTGATGGAAAATATCAACAGCATTATCGTATACCACAAAAGCACATCCAACTAGGCAGTTAAGGTCTTCCATTCCACAGATACGGGAACCATTGGCGTAAATGGAATAGTCATAGTGGTAGTTGCTGCATTCATTTTGCACAAGCTGCCTCAGGTAAGTGCTACGATGGCCCAAGGACTAGAAATGTGATTTTCTTCCTATTTCGGAACTGGGGATTAGGTTTCGATGTTCACGCTCTTTCTTGATATTAATTAGTCTGGCTCTAGTAATACACACAAGACAAATACAAAGGTTCAATGTCAGCTACGATGTATTCTGCGTCATTAGATCTTCTGGGATTAATGGCGGCTACATAGTAATACTAAGGGGACAAGATAGTGCTAACATACAGAAATTACATTTAGGTAGTTAAATTATCACTGCTCTTAAAGTTCTCAATGTTTTTCCTGAAATGTTTATGAATTATTTTATAAATCATGACAATTTTATTATTTCAAGTGGTTATTTCCATTGATAACTTATGTGGCTGAGTCTATAAAATTCCTTTATCCAGCATAAAAATTATCAAATTTGTTCTAAAACATGTGAATTCGTATACCTCTTTCTCAGAAAGTATAGGAGGTAGAAATCTGAAATTCAGTATATGTATACAACACATAGTTAAACTTTCTGAAGCACAATAATTTATAATATACAGGATGTCCCAGAATTAGACCTACAAACTTTTAAACCAGAAAAATGGCTGGTGTCTTTGCGAGAGTACGGCAGAATATGGCACGCCGATGCCCTCGTGCTAATCGCAATGGGCGTGCGTTCCAATATTTACCTTGAATAGTAAAGCTGCGATCAACTGTAAACAATGAGATGTTTGTGTTTTGTTTATGTGTTCTGTGTTTGTTTCTTGGATTAAGATTGTGTGCCTTACTAACCTAAATGCAATACTAATTTACATTGTTGATTTTGTCGTAAATACTTAAACTGGATGGGAGGCAGTAATCTAAGACATTAACTCGTCTAGCGCTTAAACGAAGCACCGCAGCAAAAAACTTTCCTTAATAAAAAGTGTTTAAAATAATGTTATCTATCAGCTCCCAAAGTTTGTCGGTCTAATTTTGGGACAAATGTATACTAGTAATATTAAGAAAGCAACAGCATAGCAAATTTTTCGATTGTTTGTTTTTGTTTGCATTTTTGGCTTTCAAATGTGTTTTTTTTTAAATTCCTAGTAAACTGATATACACAACTAAATATATAAGGTTCAGAATTTAGCTCATTATACTTAGAACAAGCATGAAAATGCGTGATTCTGTATTGCAAGTACTATTAGAGAAAAAGGTACATGAATTCACATGTTTTAAGAGCAAATTTTAATGTTTTTCTGTTGGATGAAATAATTTCTATAGACTCAAACACGTAAGCTATCAATGGAAATAACCACTTGAAATAATTGTCATGATGTATGAAAAATACATAAAGCGTTCAGGAAGAACCATTGAGAACTTTAAGAGCAGTGATAATTTAACCCACTAAGATTTAATTTCTGTATGTTCAGACGACCTTATTCCCTTAAATAGCCTATTCGTTTCCACCCATAGCCGGAATATTGCAACTGGAAATGATTAAAGGCACTCTAAAGTGAAAAACAATACTTTGCCAGTGATAAACACCCATTATTGATTGAGTATTCATGGTTCTTTTCGTTTTATTAGTCGATAATAGTATAGATTGCATAGACAAGGTTCGCAGCGGAAACTTAGCAGCTCGACGTGTAGAAGACTTTTGTGCTTATGCCCCTGATGGGGCGCCTCCGCGAGGAAGGAGTGAGATGACAGGATACGGAGGGTGGTTGGACGTGAGGAGAGGCGACAGCAAAGGGCAGCGTCCCTAAGAACTACAGATTTCAACTCCCCGGTGGCGGCTAGTACCCTGACTCCTCTCCCTCCTGCGGGCTCTAGGTCTCCTGAGGAGCACTGGACTAGGAGACATCCCCCGACCCAGAGAACGAGGATTTACAGAGAGCGAGCACCTACCGCCGACACTTACAACCCTGAAACAACCAAGGATATGAAAGGTGAAGTAAAATTACAAGTAAGTTGAAATATAGGAACTCGGGGGATGTAAGTACCCTTCCCAACATTCATCTAGCGACCCAGGGAAACCCCCGAAAAATCCCGTGAGTCAGGAAGGTTGCCCATGGGTAGTAGTATAATATAGTAAATAGCTGAACTATACTGTCAAGTCTTACTTAAAATTTTTCAGAATAGATGAATGAATACTTAAATGCTTACACCCATTACTCTCCACTTGTGTGTGTGTACATGTAAAACGGTCCGATCTGTAATAAAAATAATAATAACAACAGAAAATGGTTGCAAGAAATCACATTCACTTTTACTTTTACTGTCCATACCTGATCTAATAGATCAAGTATGAGAATGAGTAATTCTTTTTTTCCTCATGAACTCATTAGTAGGAAAAACTATATAAACAGCCGACTCTTAGTTTTGCATAGTGCATGTAATCAAACCTGTACTGCGTAATTTTGAACATATTTTCTCCACTAACCTCCTTTATCCAAAAATTCGATGTTGAGATTTCATCGGAAAACACGTTTTTAGGCCTCTTGAATCCATAAAAAGCATTTTTAGGAAAAGGTTCATATATGTGTATTTGTGTGCATATGTGTGTCTTAGAGCAACCTAACTCGAAAACAAAATGCTAAATAAATACCAAATTTGGTATTCAGGTCTAGACCTTCCAAAGATGCTCACGAAAATTTAAAAAGCTCACAAACTACTCTCTAAGTGGAAATACTTTCGAAATTTATTTTCTCAAAAAAGGCTCTAACACTTTTGACTAAAATGCTATATTGGAGATATTTACACGAGAAACAAAATATCTATCTTGCCATTTATTATTAGATATTAGACATGCATCTTTTCTAGGACCAGATCTGAATACCTTTTCATTGGGAAGGAATTTATATAATTTCGTATAAGGGTAAACCATACGACAGGGTCGGTCCGAATGGCTCAGGTGGTTAGGCGCCGGTCTACCGGTCTCAAGGTCGCGGGTTCAAACCCGACCCACAACGAAGTTTTTTAAGTGTACTTACGTAAACGCGATAACCCCATGTCAGTATATTTACTAGCATGTAAAAGAATTCCTACGGGACGAAATTCGGCACACCGTCGGCGCTGATGAAACTTGGCTTCATTAAAAAACAGAATATTTAATTTACCATAAGATGAAAACTTACCTAGCATAAAAAATTTTAGATGTATTTAATACGCAGAATTTATTTCCAATAACCTTCTCCATGGCATCAGCCATACTCTAAATATTCGTTATTATTGGTTTGCGTCTTGCACTACTTTTTGTAAATGTTTTAAAGTGGTGCCGCTATTCATTTGTTTCTCGCGATGTTGTGTAATGATTTTCAAGGCCGACGTACTTACGCGGTATCTGACTATAGATTCCTTCTTTCCCTTTGTATAGCCAAGGAAATAACAATTGACCGAATTAGAAGAGCAGACTATTTGTAAGTCCCACGTCGTGTTTACACAAGTCGATATTTCCAACATGTGCTAAGTTTATTGATAGTCTCTTATCGTCTGTGGGACACACCAATAGGTTGTGTCATATGGAACAGCTGTGGCATTGAATTTTTCAGTTCCAGTTCTACCTCTTAAAGAATACACTTTGAATATTCACTCCTTAAGTCACACCCATAAGTTTCTCATTCTTCTCTCTGTCTACGCACGTTTTGTATTTTTGTTAGCTTCCGTTCCTTTCACGTGATTAGCGTGTTTCATATAGCGGCATCCTGTCGCGGAAATCCTTAGATCTTTATTGTTTCTGGACGCGGATATATTCCTCCTTAAAGCGCGGGTTTCCGCTTCAAGTTTAAAGACCTGTCGACAATAAAAGTCCTTTTGGCCCGGTTATGTACAGGAAGTTACTCGTATATTTCACCTAAGACAGAATATCGAGATTTCATCGGAAACACATATTTTGAAGACCACCGAACTCTCACAGAAACCTATTATTAGAAAAAGTTTTATCAATGTTTATGCCTGGTTTATATAAAATGGCTTTATATTAATTATAGTTATAATAAACTTCACTTTCTACTGCAATTCCGTCTCAAATTCATTGCAGTAATAATTCAATACCTAAATAAGGTATGTCGGACAATAAATTGGTATTGTGTGTGTGAACTACGTAGCTTAAAAGCTAAAAGTCATTCAAATATTAAGTCGATATAGAATTCAAGTGCTTTTCACGTATGCAACACAAAACGGTCAAGAAAATCTTCCATCCTAAACTGGCCTTTACATAAAATACTTATGGGTTGTCATTTTTTATTTTCTCAAAAAGGGCCTTAAAGATTTTGATAATGTTTAAGATATTGACATGACTAGTAAAATTTACATACTAAATGTTCTATGAACAGTAGTGGTGGTGGTAATAGTAGCAGTACCACTATTGGTAGGAATAGTACTATAATCTTCGCAAAAGTTAAAGGCATATGAAGGAGGACCGTACTGCAGACTCCAGCGAATCCTAAGCTTGCCCCTCCTACCAGTGCTGCCAAATGTGGTACACGCATCTCGTGTGCTCTTATGTACAGAACCTCTGCAGGTAGAAGCACTACGCTTGGCAACAGCGCTCCAATTGAGCACTGGCCAGCGTTCATATGCCTTTAACTTTTGCGAGCGGTTTACTACTGGTGGTGTTAGTAGAAGAAGTGCAGAACATATGCCGTTCTTCCTCTAATTCCTAAACCGGTTTTCATTCCTTTTCCGAGCACCTCGGCCGAAGCGATTCGGATAGCCATGATGGTTAAGGCGATACGCAACGAACTGGCCAATCATTCAAAGCCAAACGCCGCGAATCCCTGCAACTGCAGTCAAATGTGCTTGTGGTAAAAGAAGGGGAGGGCCCAAGTAAAATAATCGGTGTAACTAAACAACACATTAAATACCATTAAAACATTACAATCTTGCCTCGCTGTTGTTAACCCAGTAAACGTCTATTCTAAAATCGTTCAAATCAGTAACCTGCTTTCCATTTATGCCAGTCTTTCCCGGAAAATGAAATACAGGTACACTACCCTTTTATTCGAATGAAGCTTCTTCTCTACAAATTCGTGACACTATGTGTGCACTTCCTACATCACAAACTCCCTCTAGGTTTTTGAAAAATCTACAGTTTTCCTATATTCTGGAATGCAGTTTTTTTAATGTTATATAATTAAATACACTTCTTCTTCCCTATGAATGTATAGTTCACCTTTGTTAATAGAAAAATCACATGCCCCTGTTACATGAACATGCTCACCCACTTGTATCACAATCACCGGGGAAGAGACAAATAAATAATTCAATGTATATATTAACAATATTTCAGCTCAAGTTTGAAACATGACTTAACACATACCCCTTCACTTGAATAATAAAATAACACACCAATACTCTCAAAACGAACTTAACATTAACTCATTCCTTTCCAAACTGCGTGGTATGTATTTTCACAGCAGATATACAGTGTGCTTTATGTGCGAGAGCAAGGAACAGTGAGATTTTTCAGGCTTATCCGTGTTGAATGTACTTTAAGTGAGAATGATTGTGTGAAATAAAAAATGCACACTTCGTGCACTGCCATGATCCAAAAATAAATGTATGTCCAATTATAGGATTGACATGTATTATTATTTTTCAACTGTTTATTCCAGCGTGATTAATGAACACAATGTTCTAGTTCAGGAAAGCAAGATGCGTGTCCTAAATGTGGCAGCACCGATAGAAGGGACAAGTCTTTGATTCGCTTCAGCCTTCATATGCCTTTAACTTTTGCACTTCCCTTAGTAAGTTTTAGGATGTTTGAAGCTCCTCGGCTTTTAGAGGTCTTTTGTATTATCCCTTATTCCTATCAAAGAAATTGTAGTCCTTTATCGTTGGTTACCCCCAGAACTCCCTTTTGTATGATAGGACATTTTGACTTGTTCTAAACTGAGGCTCCAAAGGGATGAAATTATCTTCTCCATGGTGCCTAGCAATTTAACAGTACGTGCTGGGCTGGTTCCCTCTGCCCATTACATAGTGCACAACGGGTATCTCCTTGAAAGATATCTACAGTCTGTAGATTCTTTTTCAAGAATCCATGCCCATTTTGTGAATGTACATGTACGCGTAATGCAATATATAATACAATACTTAGTAGTGTTTAACGGCCGTTCTCAAGTGGTGCACACTGGAGATATGTATAATGAAAAGGGAAGGAATCGTTCCAGGCCTAAGTTTTGGTTACTTCCCTGCATTTGCCATTTATGAGAATTGAGAAAAACCAGGATGAAACCTCAATCAGGGAGAACGGTCCTGGGGAGAATTGGACCTCCCGAATGGTAAGCCTCAATCTTCTGCAGAGTTTGGTTTGTTAACCTCTTTGCGTTGTTCAAGTTGTGGCATTTGGCACAAGTTCTATTACTTCTGCCAGAGATATCTCAGCGTATCGGCTAATAGTGTCATATTATCTGTGAAATTGCTATGTCTACAAGGTGCCAGAATATGAAACCTGGCTACCATTACTAGTGGGGGCCTCGAACTAATGAAATTTTCTGAAAATGTTCAGGATTGATCATTAACACCTTGTTCGATCTGGCACATCTCAAGGACAATAGATAACTTCAGTTATGGGACACTAATACGTCATGCCAGTTTTCGCCATACCTTGAAATGCATTCTCACTTCACCTCAGATTTTTCTCTGGGGATCCACTTCTCATTACGAAGGATCTGTAACGTCATATTCTGTCGGGACACTTTTCTACTCCGACTATAGAGGACAAATATTCTAATCTTCCTTGGAAGAATATTTGGGAATCTTTCGGTTCACTAAAATCTCGATGGACTAGAAGGCCTCCGCCTACAGTATACCAGATGTCAAAATATCCTTAAAGATAAACAATACTGACACATTTGCAGTAAATCTATCGTTCCCGTTGTCAAAACATTGACACCCTTCATCACAGGATCACAACCTGCATTCCCAAAGCTCTGCACTGGATCGAACATAAATCCGTTGCATCATTATAGTAGATAATCCCAATACAACTGGACATACAGATTAAACGTCATGTACTTGCCCAAACATGGCTTGTAATGTTGCAGGATCAGCTTCCAGTGTACGTGGCTTTAAGAGATTTCTAACAGACCACCGGACGCGCTTCAAAAGAAAAAAGGACGACATCGTTGTTACTCCGAACTTCGATGTATTCTTCTCTTTAAAGGTTTCTTCATGATACATGAAGATTTTGAAAGTTGATCTACAGGAAACTGGACCAACATCACTTCAGCAGCAACCAGTTTTGCTAAGCTAACGGTATGCATCTCTTATTTAGTGCGTAATCAACACAAAATATTCTGCACTTTATTGTTGTTAATTTTTTGCAACAGTCTTGTCATTAGACTGTACCTCACAAAGCTTGTACTACGTTAAACATATAAATAAAAAATAAAGTTGAAAATAAGAAATGCAAAAACAATTACGAAGTTCATTCGTAGCGGCGGCTTTAAAAAAGAGAGCCTTATTCGTTACCATGGAGCCATCTACTTCAGTCTATGAATAGAAATTTGCAAAGTCTTCTCCCTTCAGAATTAATTTTGTATTGTAGAGAGAAACTTATTTCAGGAGAAATATGCAGCTCATTATAACATTTAATTTAACTCGAATAACTTTCTTTTGAATGATCAGCCACTTACAAAATATCTCTTTATATATTTTCGCAGATGGAACTGTCGTGCGACATCTATAACAATTCGTATGCTATTCTTCTGTTTCCTGGCGTGGGTTCATGATCAAAAGCCCACATTGCTGAATTACATACCACCATTTCTAATCAAAATGTGCCTTGTATGATTATAATCTTAATATATGTAAAAGTCAGTGCGTGTGTACGTATGCGTGTGTGCGTGCGTGCGTGTTTCTTACGGACTTCTAAACCGTTGTACTGATCTCGACGAAACTTAGCTTCTTTGACACAAGGCAAAAATTACTGTCCAAATTCCACTCCCTTTCACACATTTAATTATTTAAGTTTATAATATGATGCCTAGGAAAGCTCACAAGAGCCTATACATATGTAGTATTCATAGTACCTCGAACATTGTCAACATACAAATAATTACCCTTTGACGGACTCACAAAATAACAAAGAAACAGCGAGTTCATGTAATATTTTCTGACATCCATCATGGAGTAAGTGCTAACACAATCGAATTTTGCATTTCTTTTGTTATGAGTTTCTTGTATTTTCTTAGTAGTTTTGTGTATGTTTGTTAGTGAGAACAAACAAGCTTATATTGACGTTCCTTAACCTGCCATATTTCTTCCCGAATGTGACAAAGTACAAGTCACTCAGCTGTATTAACAAGAAATCATTACGATCTGTTCAACAGTGACCTTACATAGTATTTTACAGCCATTATATTTCATATACTTTTTTTCTTTAAAGTAAGTTGAGTTTTAATTAACTCATTAAGTGTGTTGAGTAATACTTTTTAAATGCCTCCGATGAAATGCAAGTCTATTGGGCAATAGTAACCTAAGGCTAATATGTTAAGGATGTAGAAAGTTGCGATGGCGTGACATAAGTGATTATAGCTATTTTACTACTTTTGGACAACTCGAAACCTCGAAAAAATGGACCTATCATATGAGTACACTAACAACGTCAGCTAAAAAGAAAATGGTGGATTCTTGTACTTAGAGCAGGGATTGGCTGCCAAAAATTAGGAAAAATTTAGACACGCCTCATCCATCATGGACCCGTACAGTCAAAACGGACATATTATTAAACAACAGTATATTTGCATCTTTGCGTGAACTACTCCTCGTGCATCTCAATTAATATGCATAACAGCTTTTACCATTTAAGTAATAATATTAAAACGACCAGTAAGCGATTAAAACTGTCTTAAAAGGCTAAATCAAGCCCGAAAACTTGCAAGGTGGCAATGGCATAGCGCCAGGCATACAAGTCCTACTATTGGACGTGGTACGTGCTTTCAGGAAGTCTCGAAATAGCTGAATAGGATTGTGACGGGTCTTCTCCACTTAACTCCCAATGACACAGGTTCGAGTGTCAGCATTGTAGATATTTTTTTTTATGTTCATCAAAACTTGGAAACCGAATTCACAATAATCTAATTATGATGTCCCTGAGGGTTTAGGGCATTATAATTTAAATCGTTTTTGGTTGTCTGCATTTTTAATAGCACAGTAATTCATTGTGTGCAAAGTTGAGTTTAACTTCCATGTTAAACTCTGACAATGTAATTTCCTTGCTTTCTGTGTTCAAATGTGTATGAATGATCCTTATTTCAATTGCACCTACCTATAGGTGTGTTTAAACAACTACATAATTGTAGTTCACCAATAAAGAAACATCAAACAATGTCATAAAACATAAATAAAACAATAAAAATGAATATAACAGTTTTCAGAATAATAGTTTGTAAATTGTGAGGATTGCACGGTAAAAAAAAAAAAAAAAATAAAAAAAAAATTAGTACATGCAGGTGATTCGAACCACCTTCACAGCAGACAGATTACTTCGGAGTCTTGCGCCCGTTTCAACTGAGCTACCTAGTAACGTGTTAGGTAAACATTCCGTTTAAGATGGTTCAGGTACTCGCTGGTTCCAGTGAACATTTGCAGAAGTGCAAACGTCAGCTGTCTAATTACGAATATATTAAAAAGCGATGTGATAACATCTATATTAGTACTAATTTCATCGAGTGTTTAACATCCATGTTAAATACGCGGGTAGAACCTAGTAATGGGGTCGATGCTTTCATGTTGGCCTATAAAATGCGGATTGCATAAAACTCGAGAATAAGGGGCAGCTGACTCACCTGGTATATATGTAGATCATCTTGTAGATGCACTGGGAATAGAAGAACGCAGTAGGTTAAAACAATAATCAAATCTTTTAAGTGCTGGCCGCTATGCAATGGCTTTGGAATAATTGGACCAGGAGGGTAGAGAGAAAAAAGAAAAGAAAACCCGAATAACCTTCCCATTTGAGAAGAGTATAAGTATTGCAAAATTCAGACCAATAACAAAGAAAGACTCGGAAATGGTTAACCCCACAAACAATTATTTGATATCAATTGTATCCTTTAACGAGATCTATATTGTTGTGTAGTGAGATTTTCTATATCTCTTACGGTTTCACATAGGCCTTTTTCTAAAAATTCTTATTTTGGATTCAGGGAGTTTAAAAAGATGTATTTTCAGTAAAATCTCCCTATTGAATTCTTGAGTAGAATCAAATACCTCCTCTACCTCATGTAAGTACATGGCAGAGAAAGTAAAACACGAAGCATTAAATCAAGTGAAATGGTTATTTTCGCTACCTCGGATGTCATATTTCATGTGATTTAAAACAGGAGGTACACAATATTTCAATACACCTACGGCACTACAAAACGAAAACTGAGGAACAAACCAAGAAGAGCTATAAAAGTATGTCTTATTGAGCCGAGGGCTGATCCATAAATAGCAATGACAAAAGAATAATTAAAATGGCGGAGAAGAAAGTTTTGAGGCAGGTAACTGGCTTAAAGATCGCATTTCTAGTGAAACAATAACAAAGTAATTAAAACCATTTAATTTAAATGACAAAATCAAGCAATATAAAATAAAATGCAAAGATGGAATCTCTCTAATGACTGACGCTACAAACCAGTTGGCACTCTGGGTTGCATATGTCGTCACCACAGCTTCACGGGGCATTTCACCAACCTTCTCAGTCAGCGCGTACATAGCAGGGAGGGGTGTAGTTGAATTTGCTGTTTGACCAAGCAGTGGTGTATGTTAGGAAACGTAGGACTAAATTTTTAGATGAAAATGACGTTTTCGGCTTTTGAATTATATGATAAATTTGTATAGACACCTGTGAATTATTTTGACCAAACGTTTTTCCCGCCCCGTTTTTCCAGCGACATGTTTAAGTCACCCATGCACTTCATTTTAACCACACTGGAGTACATTTTGTATGAATTGTATTCCTTATATTTCAATTTTGCTCTGATTTGTATATATATTTGCATACACAATCTCAAATGCGTTATCTAAAGAGTCAAATATGCGTTTGATGATTGTATATTCATTGTCTCACAAAAATAATTTATGGTAAAAAGAAAAGGAATTTGAATACCTTCAATTTCATAAAAATGTGTTGCATTAACTTCAATTAAATATTTCAATTTATTTTCAGTTAACTTAGTATCAGAAAATAGCATAGTGTTCAGAAAATGTGAAGGCAGTTTTTAAAAAATCTGATGTGTTGCACTCACATGACTTTCTCTACTCTTGTACTAACCATTCTCACAAACTCTTATTCCTATATCTTCTTCGTGTTAAGATAAACATTTGTACAACTTATCTTATTGCTTATTTCCTTGTAGGTACAAGGGGAATATTAGAATACAGTAGGCTTTGTGCGATAGTCAAATGTTTTAAAGCTTTGGGATTCTGTTGCCTTTGCCCACTTAACATATAAAAAAATGAACAACGATGATCCTTTTCACGAAAGTTCTGTTTTCCGAAACTCACGCACATAACAAGGAATATCTCCGAAATGGTTCACCCTACAAGAAAATTTGTTCGGACATAAATTGTGTATTTTAGCAAGATCTATATTTTTTGTATAGTATGATTTGGTCTATCTCTAACGGTTTAGCAGTTATGCAAAAGTCGTCCAGAGTAAATACGACTACAGGGGCCATAGCCAGAAAATTCAAGATAAACATTTCATTTGTCACAAAAATATCTCAAACATATGACATTTTAATCAAAATCGTTAGAGCTATTTTCAAGAAAATCAAAATTTTCGAAAAATTTTCCATGTAAAGGGTAGTTTAGGGTGGGGCTATTTTCTTCAAAATCTTCGTGTTGCATCCTTGAAAGACATTAAACTTAAATACCAACTTTGGTTTTTAATCGACTTTTCGTTTTTGAGTTATACTGTCCACAGACTGACAGACTGACACACAGGCACACACACGGACCTTTTTCTAAAAATACTTTTTTTGGATTCAGGGGGCCTCAAAATATATTTCCGGTGAAATCACGACATCGAATTTTTGGGTGGAATACAATACTTCCCCTACTTACCAGTAGAGAAAGTAAAAATGCATTTCTTCGCTAGTTAAAAGTATTTAATTATATAATCTGATAAATTATTAGAGCTAAAACATTGAGCAGCTTTTCCACAGGTGTTTCTTTATTTATTCATATTAAGTGTGCCAGTTTTCAAGTAAATAGATGTAAAATTGAAAAGACTTCCGTCACTTAACGCGATATATGAAAATATTGTAGAGATGTATCGAGGAAGAATTGTGTGTATGTGGGAAGTCAATTTGCCATTTGAAGACATTGCTGCAAGTTATACATTCATCCATATGTGAATAATTTAGAACCGTGCACGTAAAACACGTCACTGCATGTGTAAACAGAAACACACACATATGCTCTTTGCTATACATTCCCTACCTGTGAAGGCCAGTAAAATGTCTCCCGAGAATTCTGGGACGGCATAAATGGAGGCGAGTGTACCAGAGATGTTGTACCGGCTGGAAATATCCCTTTCAAGCTTAAATACACCTTTCTTAATGCAGCATTTGCTTAGGTAGGTATGTATATCATTGATAACAAGCTTACGGTGGCTTTAGCCTCGGTTCGGGATTATTCAGCTGGAACCTCTATTCGAAAACTCTTAATTACTAATTGTGCCTATTTCAAACAAATTAAACATCTATCTTCCAGCTCCTATGTATAAAATGTGAACTGCGAATTTGTTGCGGTTCACGGACAACCCAACGCTAATTAGTGCGCCGCAGCGGTGTACGCACCTAGAAAAGGGGGGCGGGGGGGCTTTCAAGAAGCTGATTACGTCAAAGGAGATGATGAAGTCTGAAAACGTGAGCGCTACATTAACAATGGCACGCAGAACCACTCTTGTGCTAGCAATGCGGAAAAAGATTCACAATCATAATTAAATTAGATACGTATTAATAAACAAGTGACACGGTTTTATAAATGCGAATAGTTCATGACGAATTCAACGTTAGTTACGATCTTTCTACGCATGTTGCTTGACTTTTTTTATTTGCCCTTAAACTTAAAGCTTTAATGCATAAAACAAAGGCAGACATAATGTGCTGAAAGCGTTTGATTTTTCAATTTTATTGATTATTCCTTTATTGCTACATTTTCACAAGGTTTAAGAAATGTATGTAAATAAAATACGTATATAAAAATATTCATGTTGCCAAATAGCTTGGCAATTAACTATCATGTTTGTTTGCCTTTCTCTCTTACGACATATATGTACACCTATCAAGCTTGAGAATGTCATAAATGAGACTTGCTGCTGAAAGTTCTGAGTTCGATTCGATGTTCTGTTAATTTCTCTGCCACTATACCTATACTGATCAGACGAAGTCTTACTAGAAATATACCTAAGTTTCAGGATCCCTGAGTCCAAAAAAGTGCTTAAAGTCTATGTATGTGTGTTTCCATCAGTGAACAGTATAATTAAAAACGGGTACTCGATTAAATATCAAACTTTCTGTTGACGTAGAACCTTTTACAAGAATGAGACACTCTTCAAGAAAATTTCCCCACCACAAACTTTCCTTTACATGGAACATTTAGATATCCCAAATTGATGTATATATACTTTCAAACGTTATTTCTTAGCTTCGAAATGAGATAGAAACACAATGTTTGTTGTGTATGACCCAGAAGGCAGAATTGTAGCAGCACGTTCATCGTTCTACACGTGGTTTTTTTTATTATTATCTATAACGGCATGCTCCATTCCATTGGAGTACTAAATGTCTCTTAATTACATTATATAAAGTTTACAAATCGTTTCTAGAATATATGTCCAGTAATGTTCTATCAAATCATTTACAATAAAAAATCGGAGAATATTCCAGAAGAGTGTTCTATTCTATTCTTGCTCGTTTTAATTATTCTATATCTATGAAGCAGTGTTGCCATTCTTGTTGGAGCGAAAGAAGCCGGATAAAAAAGGAGTGAGTGAGTGTGTTGGGTTTAAGGGCCCGTCGACAACTTGGTCATTAGGGCCCCGATAAAAAAGGAGAAAAAAGTAGAATTTCGAATGCATTGCAACAGGAACGAACCATGGCCCTCCTTCGTCCGTATGTATTAGAACGCGAAACTTGTGAGTAATATTATTTATTTAGAGCTTATTTATCACAGTTTAAGTATTGAACAAAGATATTTTTTCGTATTTCGCCTTCCCCCCTCCCACTGCCCGGCGCAGATTGCCACCTGCCTCCCCTTTTAGATCACTCACTGCATTGGAACGAGCATTATGATGCTCAAATTTCAACACTACAACGTAAATATAGGCCTGAAAACATAAAATAATTTGTTCTTAAACACTTACTAATAGAAGTTCATGGCATCCAACACACCAAAGTAGGCTCTTCTAGTCCTGTTTTACCTATAGAAGCAATGTTAATGTCTATATCAAATGACTTCCAATATGCAAACGAATCTCTTTTTTTTACCTTTCAATAACCACCCCTACTGGATTGTTTCCATTCGGATTTATAAGTTTGTGAGTACTTAACCTTTTTTCTTGGTCCCTCACTCATGGTCACTACGCACTTCACATAAATTTCGCACAACGAAAACCACTACTGTGTGCACTGTGAAACGCGGAGGATGCACGTTACTACGTTAATATTTATAATACACTGAGGTGGGGTGAGAAGCTACTGAAGGGTTGAAGCTCTTAGTCAGTAGCGATAGGGACTTAATCTTATCTTGCGTTTGCCATAAGAAACTGAGGAAAAGGGACTTCACCGTAATAATGAACATGACTGCACTATTTATCGATTAGGAAATTATAAATTGCCTTTAAAAAGGATAAAATTAAGTAGATTTTCCTGTATTTTTAAAAAAGAAAGAGACTTTGTATTTTTGTAACTAGCCGAAAGTAGAGAAGTAGATGTGCAAAAAGTACAGAGGCGATGGAGGAATTAGAGGTCAGGTTGAACAAGTCATCAATAATATATTAGCAACAATCCAGATGGTATGTGACTCTGATTCACGTCATTGTTGGGAGTGATTTGTGGAAAAAGATGAAGTTTTTTAAACATGTACAGACTTATGGAAGTTTAAGGAATATAACACAATAAAAATTGTATTTATGTCACATTACGTTGTTGAAAAATAACGTTTCAAAGTGTGTATACATCAATTTGGGACACTATATACAATAGTGAATTTACTCGAAATAGCCACTGAAGTCCTATTCAGGCTGAAGTTCTGGAGGAATTTTGAATCATTAGCAAAAAAGATGTAGATCTCGTCAAAGTACACAATTTATCTGAAATCAACGTTGTGGAATTAATCGATTCCGAGATATTCTTCGTTATTAGTTTGAATTTTCAAGACTTTTTTTTCAAGTGGCTGGTCAATGTTTGCTTTTTGTCGTGGTCTTTCAAGCAGAATGGAAATGTAAATTAAACACTAAAATGCCATATTGTATTTAGTAACAGTTCCAACAGTAATAGAGGACAAAAACATGTGTTACATTCACATGTCTTTCTGTAGCCATTATAGCTTATTTTTGTGTAATTTCTACACACTGTTCTTCAAAAACTTACTTTTCTTCTACTTCATGTTAATCGAGATAAGCGTTTGCACATTTCGTTGCAGTTACAAAGAACACCAAAGAAAATCTTTGGGAAATGTTGTATCTCTTCTGAGGTCTTTTGAGACGTGAGCTTCATCACTAACTTGGGGACTCATCAAGCTTTCCCTTTAGATTTTAACCCCTTCAATGGCGTCTCCTGCATTATATGATAGGTATGGCTACCAATTATTATAAGAGGTCTCTATGACAAACTGAATGCATTCTCTTTCTCTTTTAGGCAATACAATCGAGAGCGTAAACATATATTTCGTTTCTACCTCATTTTGTAATCTTTGTTGTGGTTATTGTCGTACTAACTATTTGCCGGAAGGAGCAGTACACTCTTGCACTGTGGACTAAAGCAACCAATTAAATGGTCATGGCTTCGTACAACGATAAATAATAAGGGATAGACACGACGTGCAGTGAGATTTTCTTTGGCTCTCTTTGTACAAGGGGAATAGAGAAAACTGAATCCAAGTGAGGTGTTTGAGGGCCGACATATGCTGGACTTAAAATTTCAAACACTTTCACTAACATCGTGGGAAACAACTGAATTGTGATAGCACTTTTAAATGTGACCAAAGAATTGAAAAATCCAAACAAATAAAAACGGATATATCAAAAATAGCCGATAGCACAAAAGAGTAATTTGGAATACATTGTGTATTTAAAACAGTTCTACATTTTTGTGGTACCCTTTGATCTGTCTATTTAGTTTATTAGATAAACAAAATTGTACAGAAATACTTCCAAGGATTTCGCAAACTTCTCAAAAAATTCAAGAAATAACTTTATTTGTCGGGTAAGTATCTTAAAATATACGATATTTTAATCAATATCGTTGGAGCGATTTTTCAGAAAATGAAGTATTTTTAAAAATGTTCAATGCAAACTATATTTTGGGATGGAGATCTTTGCGCGGTTAAGATATAAAAAATGGAATAATGATCTTCCATTTGACCAAATTTTGTTTTCTAAAACTCACACAAATAACAAGGAATATCTCCGAAATGGTTCACTCTACAAAAAAATTGTACACAAATTGTGTTTTGGCAAGGTCTACATTTTTGTATAGTGCGACTTTGTCTATCTCTGACGGTTTAACAGTTATGCAAAAGTCATCAAGAGTAAACAGGACTACATAAGCTATAGCCAGAAAATTCAAAATATAAATTTCATTTGTCATAAAATATCTTAAACATGTCATTTTAATCAAAGCCGTTAGAGCCATTTTCAAGAAAATTAAAATTTTCGAAAACTTTTCCATGTAAAGGGTAGTTTAGGGTGGACCAATTTTATTCAAAATCTTCGTATAGCTTTCTTAAAATACATTAAACTTAAATACCAACTTTGGTTTTTAACAGACTTTTCGTTTTTGAGTTATGGTGCCCACAGACGGACACACACATGGACCTTTTTCTAAAAATGCTTTTTTTTATTGACAACATATATTTCCGGTGAAATCTTGACATCTAATTTTGGGTGGAATACAGTACTTCCTCTACTTACTATACGTAGTAGAGAAAGTAAAAATATGCCATTCCTGTTTGCATTACAGAATAAAGCCGAATTTCATCAGGTAGGAGATTGTATGGAACCCCTGTTTTTTATTTTGAAGGGAAATTTTGTATCTTTGGCATTAGATCGCTCGCTGTGCTGATGCTGGATTGGGAAAGGCTTCGTTACCACTGCAGCCTGAACACTCGATATTCGCCGGTATTAGGGGAGCGGCAAACTATTTATAATTAAGCCAGGCGAGAAATGAACCGTGATCCACACGTGATGCTATCCCATAGCGGACAGAAGTAATTACGATATACGAACTACATATTTCCTCAGTGTCAGGTGCAACTCGCACGCAGTAATGAACATTTTCATTTTCAAATGACAATACAAGCATGTTGCGATTGCATTACCATGTTGACAGGAATTTGGCAGTTGGTTCATAGTAACAAAACACTTTACATTAACATTCCCTCAAATTTGGAGAATTATTACATATATGCAGGTGATTTGGGGAGCATACATGTTGCACTCACATGACTTTCTCTACTCTTGTACCAACTATTGTTAGAAACTCTTGTTCCTCTGTCTTCTACGTGTTCCCACACCCGAGTCACCCATACACACCTTTTGCGTGGTGTTCCGGCACCTGTCTGCAACATGCAGCGTTCCACTCTCCGCCACACATGTCCTACAATACACTCGTGAGCGCCAGTCCCTTGGCCTGGGTCTTACACTGTGCTTAATTTTAGGCAACGATCCAGTAGCTGTAAATATAGTGCTGAGGTTTGTTGCAAATATTGACTTTGGTAAGCAAGTCTACAGTATATTTTATTTTGGAGGCTGTTTTACTTTTTTACCTTCTTTGAAGGTTTTAGCAGTTACATTTTTACTAAGCTTTAACTGTTTCCAACTTTAAACATTAGCTATTTTAACTTTCGGTTTTTAGCTTTTTAGAGCTGAGGTTTTAACAGTTACGTTTCCTGGTTTTTATCTTTGGACTTCGGGCCCTAACGACCTAGCTGTCGACGGGCCCCTAAACCCTACACACTCACCCACTTCTCTACCCCCTCTTCTTTTAATTAAATTTCCTAAACGATTTTTCTTTTACTTTTATTACCTTCTTATTTACCTTCTTATTTCTTTCTTCCTGTTTACTAGTTGACATTTTTAATGCAGTTAAATTGTCCCCTATATTATTCCACTGCTTGTCCCACACTTTTTCTCTTCCAATTTTAATCCTTTATGTTCAATTAGAGAATGTTCTACACTTTTTTCACCTTCAAAAAATTCACAAATTCCTTTATCATTAACTCTCAGACCAATTAAGAATATGGTTCCCGTTCACATCAAAGCTAACATTTTTTTATTTTCTCTCCTACGTGTAGTAAGCAGAGGAAGTATTGCACTCCACCCGAAAATTTGTTGCCGAGATTTCAGCGGAAATATATGTTTTGAGGCCCCCTGAATCCAAAGAAGTAGTTTTAGAAAATGTCAGTGTGTGTGTGTGTGTGTGTGTGTGTGTGTGTGTGTGTGTGTGTGTGTGTGTGTGTGTCTGTGTGTGTTTTGTGTGTGTGTGTGTGTATGAACAGCATAACTCGAAAACAAAAACTCGGTTAAAAACCAAAGTTGGTATTTAAGTTTAATATCTTTTAAAGATGCGACATGAAGATTTTGAAGAATACTCCTCCACCCTAAACTACTTCTTACATGGACAATTTTGATTTTCTCGAAAATAGCTATAACGGTTTCGATTAAAATGCCATTTGTTTAACATATTTTATGACAAATGAAATGTATATTTTGAATTTTCTGGCTATAGCCTATGTAGTCCTGTTTACTCTGGATGACATTTGCATAACTGGTAAACTGTAAGAGACAGACCAAATCTTACTACGTATATAAAATATGCAGATCTTTCTAAAACATACAATTTATGTCCAAATAAATTGTTTGTAGAGTGAACCATTTCGGAGATATTCCTTGTTATTTGTGAGTCTTGGAAAACTTCAACTTTCTTCAAATGGAAGATCGTGATTCATTTTTTATATCTTAACCGCGCAAAGAGAACGGAATTTGAAACCTTTAAAAGATTTGACTATCTCTCAAAGCCATATTCTCCTTGTAGCTACAAGATAATAAACAATAGGTTAATTTCTACAAATGTTTATCTTAACTAACACGAAGAAGATAATATAGGAACAAGAGTTACAAAGAATGGTGGGTATAAGAATAGATAAAGTCATCAGATTTTTTTCCTTCTTATTACCAGAACGAGCCATCTGCATACCCTGCCGCTACCAGGAGAGTACTGCAGATTGCGATCACACGAACATTAGGAAGCTCTGGCACTGGCTGTGTTACGTGCAGCCACTCCAAGATATATAGTACAGTACAGTACAGTGCAGTAGATAATAGGGATCCTAAGGTTTGTGTACCAAGAAAAATAAACTGAGACCAAGAAACAAGAGATGAAACCTTCGCCTTCTGGGGAATTTTGTTTCATGTGGGAGGAGATAAAGTTGGAATGCTCCAATCTGGGAATTATTTCCGGGATAGTTTTCCAATCCATTATATAGAGCTGCAATGTCTGTGAGTGGCCCTGAGACACTAAGACGATCCATTAGATTTGATGACAAGAGAAGTAAACTGCAAAAAGATAAGCCTTCTACTACTTTTTCCGTATGGAAAATGTTTATAGAACAGTGCAGGAAAGTATTGATACCTAAAATTAATGTTTACGGTGGATGAAGAACTGTTTCCATTTAAGGAGCACTGTAGATTTATGCAATATATGCCAAAAAGGTCTAAAAGTTATGAAATTAAAATATTCTGGATGTGCGAAGCTGAAACTGGGATTGTATACCTATACAGGAAAAGAATCAAGTGAACCACACCAGAAGAATGTGGCTCTTACTACAGTGGAGACTCTGGCAGGAAATATTGTTGGTACAGTAGAAATATAACTGTAAATAACTATTTAACAAGTCTACCATTGGGAGAACATCTCTTGAGTAAAAACTTAACTGTTGTTGGAATGATGAGGATGAACAAAAGAGAAATTCCAAAAGAGATGATACCAAATGAAAGTACACAAATAAGTTCAAGTCTATTTGCACTCATAAAGGACATATCAATGGCTATAATGATGATGATGATGATGATGATGATGATAATGATAATAAGGATAATAACAATGATAATAACAATGATAATGATAATAATGATAATAATAATGATAATAATAATCATCATCATAATCATTATCTGTGTTTATCGTAAACACAGATCATCATCATGATCTGTGTTTACTATAAACCCATGAATTGTCCGTATGCTGTTACTCCCGAAGCCTCTCTTGTCTTGGCCATCGTGTATTAGTATAGATTTACCATTACGAAATCTCCTAAGCTTGCCGTATGCACACGTCTCTACATTAGTCTTCATTGTGCCGTAAAATTGTAACTTTCATTCATAGTAAGCGATTATTTACAGAAATTAACATACGAAAGAAAGACATGCATTGGTTAAGAATACTATTGCGATTTGTTGTGATTACATAAATCACGTTTAGTAAGCGTATGTTGTCCAATAAGATTAAATTGGGTATGTTAGTGGTTTTGAATAAGCCAGCAACACAAGTGGAATATTTTCAGCAACTTCCTAGTAAGAGTTGTTCCCATAGGGCACGTAATGGCTGCCATTTCCTTTTCACAGAATAACGGGGCTTAATTCGGCATCACCGTGTGGAATCTCGAAACGCAGCCTTTCACACAGCCAAATATGCAACGTCTTTTGTTTATAGCTTGACTCATCGCAGTTGCCGTGGAGAATCCTTTCTCTATCAAATATGAGACAATGTCGCAATTTGTTTATTGCACACCATTAAAAAAGTTCGGCCATTCTAAGAAGAGAAGATGTGCCTTTTCATATCGCATCTTTACATCCTAGTACCTATGACGAATTTCGCAACAGCTGTACTCAACTTAACAACTACACATATAGCGAGAGTTCCATCTATCTATCTTGGGAAGATACAGAGCTCGATTTGTGTTTTAACTATTTCATGAATGAAAATAAAATATAAAATAACTGAAATAACCAGTGTTGCCCGTGGTTTGACCTTTTATCCCTGAAGCTTTCGAACTTAGGTTGCACTTAAGCAATAGGCTTGTGTTTCTTTGGACACATTTACAAATTATTTCTTATACACTTAAACAAATATTTAATTAAAACTCTTAGGATACTATAATGAATAAAAAGAAATTAAACAAATAAAAAACCCGGGAAGGTACTGTGCAAAAGCACAGTTGAACAACCACAAATAGCACAGGAAGAAAAGTCAGTGCAGAAAACCGCGTGAATGTAATATGTTACATTTCTATTTCGATAATATAAACAGCTACATGAATTGTTTGTAGAAGAGTGAGGAGAGGAATACATGTGAATGTGTTACGTTAAAGAACAGTGATTAGAGAAAACCATGTGACTGTAATAGGTTGTATTTCGATTTCAAAATTATATGAATTATAGCTATGTAGAATTGGAAGTAGAAAAAGAAATGTTTCGTAAGAGAAAAGTGAGTAAAGAAAACCGTGTGAATGTAATTCGTTCCATTTTTATTTCAGTCATAGAAAATTGTATGAATTGTTTTTGAGGGGCTACTAGAGAAGGACATGTGAATGTGTTACATAAGAGAAAAGCGAGTAGGGAAAACCACGTGAATGTGATACATTGTAATGGATAGCATAAAAACCTTCTCTATGAAAAAGATACAGATTTGCCAATTTTAATCGCATTTGGATAAGATTGTATTTATAGAGTTTTGTTTTCAGAGATTGGTAATTAAAATGAGCATTAGTATCTATGTTTTTTGTTTTCAGGTACACCGGCCCATAAGGGACAAACATAAATACAAGGAACTCAATATACTGCCTATATCCAGTATCTGCATTTATGAAGACTATTTTTATACACAGGAATAAGTCACTATTTACAATTAATTCAGATTACCATACATATAATACCAGGAATAGCAAAAATATACACCTAAATTATATCGGTTTAATCAAAATTTAAATTTTATCTCGCACAAGGGTGTTATTTTATATAATAAACTGCCAGATAAGGTAAAAGGTTTATGTAACAATACATTTAAATCAGCTGTAAAGAGCATATTATTAAAAACAATGGCAGTAACAATTGAAGAGCAAAGCCAGCAATGTTAACTAATGAAATTGTGAATTATATGTGAAGTTATAGTATTTGATAGAGTTCAGTAGACAAATCTGTAAATGTTGATTGACTTGTTTATATTTTTATATAATTATGTAATTTCATTGTATTACTATGTAGAAATAAGTTTTATGAAGTCATGAATATTCTGTATTCCTGTGGTGAATAAACTAAAACTATAACCAGTGTTACCTGTGGTTTGAAAAGTTATCCCTAAAACTTTAGAAATAGGTTGTACTTGGCCAATACTTTGCATTTCTTGGGGGACATTTTAAAACATCTTATACAGCACACAAATCCTCAGTATACACTATAAAAACAAAGAATAAAAATATAAAAACAGCTATAAAACACTATACAAGAATATGTTGAATAATTGCAAATACCACGGGAGGAAAATCTACGTGAAATACGAGTTACAACATTTTGAGTTTGTTTTATCTGCTACCCTATTATTTATATGCATAAAATTAATGTCATTAATAGCCTGGTGTTGCCCGTGGTTTGGCAGTTCATCCCTAATTTAACCTTAGGTTCCACTTGCCCAATAGCACTACATTGGTTCAGAGGCATTTAAAAACTATTACTCAGGACACTATAAAGGCTAAGTATATATAATGAAATGCATATAAAACACAAAGCAAAACCACTGCTTAACACTTTGTAATGATAATTTCTCGCTAATACAGCTGAGTGACTTGCTCTTTGTCACATTCGGGAGGAAATAACAGTTTAGGGAACGTCAATATAACCTTGTTTATTCCCAGTAACAAACATACACAAAACTACTAAGAAAATACAAGAAAGTCATAACAAAAGAAATAAGTTTGAGTATGTTATTACTCCATGACCGATGTCAGAGAGATCAATGAATATTACATGAAATCCCCGTTCCTTTGTTATATGCAAGTAAGTATTCTTATGTTGACAATGTTCGACCTACTACGACTATGGTTCACAAAGATATAGATCGTGTTGCGAGCTTTTGTAGGCACTGTATGAAATTAAATAGTAATTGTGTGAAAGGAGTGGAATTTGTACAGTAATTTCCGCCTTATGTCAAACGTTATCTGTGCCAATTTGGGCAAAATGGATGAAAAGATTTAGAAGTGAATGAGGAACAAGCAGATACATACACTGAATTTTACAATATATATTAAGATGTGTCCTTAGTTATGAAAGAGGAAATGATGCATTCCACACAAAATTCGATACCGACATTTCACCGGAAATACACCTTTTGAGATTCACTGACAAAAAAAAAAGTGCACCTCCCTCTCTCTCTCTCTGTCTGTCTCTCCCTCTGTGTGTGTGTCTGTGTGTGTCAGTCTGTGTGTGTGTGTCAGTCTGTCAGCCTGTGGACAGCATAACTCAAAAACGAAAAGTCGGTTAAAAACCAAAGTTGGTATTTAAGTTTAATGTCTTTCAAGGATGTGACACGAAGGTTTTGAAGAGAATAGCCCCACCCTAAACTACCCTTTACATAGAAGATTTTTCGAAAATTTTTATTTTCTTGAAAATGGCTCTAACGATTTTGATTAAAATGCCATATTTTTGAGATATTTTTATGACCAATGAAATGTATATATTGAATTTTCTGGCTATAGCCCCTGTAGTCGTATTTACTCTGGACGACTTTTGCATAACTGGTAAACCGTTAGAGATAGACCAAATCATACTATACAAAAAATGTAGATCTTGCTAAAATACACAATTTATGTCTCGATACATTTTCTTGTAAGGTGAACCATTTCGGAGATATTCCTTGTTATGAGTTTCGGAAAATTTAGAACTTTCGTGAAATGGGTCGTCATTGTTCATTTTTTTATATGTTAAGTGTGCAAAGACAACAGAATCTCAAACATTTGACTATCGCACAAAGCCTACTGTATTCTAACATTCCCCTTGCACCTACAATGAAATAAGCAATAAGATAATTTGTACAAATGTTTATCTCAACTAACAAGAAAGAAGATATAGGAATAAGAATTTGTAAGAATGGTTAGCTCAAGAGTAGAGAAAGTCATGTGAGTGCAACACATCAGATTTTTTTTTCAACTGTTAGGTAACTTCTCGGTTTTTCTCGTAGTTCTTTTAAGAGAACGGAATGACAATGCCATCAGAGTTATCCGTGTTTTAAAAGATTTCACTATCTCTTAAAGCCTTCTGTGTTTCCCTTGCAACTCTGTGGCGAAACAGTTCTATAAATGTTTAGGTCTATAGCTATAGATTAGTGGTAGAGGTAAACGAACAACTGTGGTGAGAGGCAGCCAAAAGTTGTGTGCTGCGCAAGTGTTTTCACCTGGGATTAGCGCAATATTGCTAGACACACATTTCCAATAACACTCACTTTGCCTGTTTAACACCGACCACCATTATCGACACAGCTAGTTAGCGAATCTAAAGGACACAGTATACACTACTCTAAAAGGACAGGATCCACAGAGAAGATCCTGCTTTGTTATGTATATTCATACGTCACTTAAGGGTGTTTATAAGGCCACTTTCAGACATTCAGCTTTTTCTACTTGACCTAATGAAGCCTCTCGTGTTCGTAAAGCCATTGTTATGCATATTATGTCTTTGTGGCAAAGCTGATGTGCAAACACTTGACAATGAATGCAGGAATAAAGATAAATGTTATTCTTGTTTCACAATCAGACTCAGCTTGTTTTCACTTTCGTCCTCTTCAGTGCTATTCTTAAACTAAGGCAAAGAAAATTTATTCTTTTATTGATGAATGGCTTCAAGGTTACAGAGTAACTACACTTCTAATATGTCGACTGATGGTTGTAAAACCAGATATAGGACAAGGGCAAGGGTCATTTAGCATGGGCCAATCTGCCACGGTGTTTCACGCAAGGATACGTACAGTAGTCTCGTTAATCCGAGGTAATGGGGGAAAAGAGTACCTCAGTTTTGGGATAACTTTAAGTAACAAGTGATCTAAAAGACTCCGAACCGGCTGCGTTGTTTTATCTGTACGTGTCCTCGGCGTTCGTCGCCGACTGCCGCTGTCATAGAACAGCGCGAACAACATTTTTAAAACTACTTTTAAAGGTTTTACTTACCAATGTTATTAAAGGAGATGCTGAAACTGGCCACCATTATTGTCCATACATTTTTAGCACCTCTTTATGAAACTATCACTCGCCGTAGTTTACGTTGAGAAATGCTGGCTATTTCCTGGCGAATATTTTGTTTTAATTCTTCCAGGGTGTGTGGGTTTGCCTTGTACACTTTATGCTTTAACTTACCCAGAGATAGAAATCGCAGATCACCTGGAAATCTTTCTGCAAATCGCACTTTCACTTGGCGAGCTGAGTTAACACATACAAATCATAAATAAATATACGTTGTGCAGTAGATGGACCATTATACACTTTGTGACTAAGTACAGCACAAAATAATGAATCACACTGGTAATAACTCAACCACACGTCAGCTCAGTACTGCACTTTCAGAGCACAGAAAAACAAGTCAACCGCGTGACCTTGTGTACAGCAGCAGTGTTTGTGTGCACAGTGGAAAAACATCGTGCAGCGGTTCGGATGTTTTTGGGTCTCTCTGTATAAGCACTGTGCACGGATCAGAAAATCGTACTGGTGGCGCCGCCCCATGTCTTGCTTCGTAATTAAAGGGTGGATATTTTAAAGCGGAAGCCACGTGCGATGTAGAAATTGCTTGCGGTTTTATATCCATAAAGAGCAGGCATTTGAAGGGAAGTACTGTTTCAAAAGGTAGCAATCTTTGTATCAGCGATCACGTAAACCATATAAGAGAAGTGAGGAGGAACAGTATATGTTTAATAACTGCAGAAGAGATGCCAGAAACCCGTTTTACTCTATCACCTTATAAATTTGAGGCAAGTTCTTTAAATTTATCAATGTATACTGCAATACCTAATCCTAATAATCATTATTTCTTTCCCTGTTAAATGGTTGTCTTAATTTCATCACTAAATGGTCTTTTTTGGATTGATGCTGACCGATATGTCACATGTTCTGGTCAGAATCTTGTAAACGTGTAACGGCGTTCTGTATTATATAAACAATGAAAATACTTCTCCAAGACAGATCCACCACAAGGCTGGGGAGCACCAAGTTCCAGGAGGGCGCCTAAGGAAAAATGTTCTAAAGGGAAAAAAATTAGAAACCTGTTTTAAAATTTATTTTAGGTTGCTTTAATTTGGAGGTCATAACGTGACCAGTACATATTTAACAAACATATTAACAAACACATGTACAGGGTGGAAGGGAAGTCATTACATTCCTTCTAATATGTGCTTCATAGAAGCATTACAAACAAAAAAGACTAATGACATTTTGTTCCTTGATCAGCCGATTACGAAAAAATAAATAGTTTTTTATCCAAGTTGGATGAGTAATTCTACAAGAATGTACGAAGATAACAGTTTGTTACTTGTAACATGCGTAGAGTAACTTGTTTCTGACATAACTTTGGTAGTAATTATGCGACATCACATAGGGTTTCGAAATAATTAATCACTTATAAGACGTGAAGGAATACTCCAAGCAGCTCTCTCAGATGTGCAGTAAATCGACAACGTTCCGTTGAGGTTGGTCAGGGAATTGACCAGGTTTGTGGATGTAAACAGCTTTCGCTTTCGGTAATGTTTTGGGAGCTACCGCTTGTGATTGGCCTACACTGTCACAGTAAACACGGAAGGACAAGGCAGGGTATGAGTTTGTTTTCAAGACGCACCGTTACGCTGTTTGTTTATGTCCAGAGCTAGGGAAAGTGACCACCCACACAATCCGCAGTGTTGCCAGCTTGTTTTCGACAAAACTAAAATATCTCCCTAGGAAATGGTCAGAGACAAAAACGTAAGGTGCAAAATGTGTTCCAAATATCGAGATCTACCACTAGTTTAAATTAATGTAATGGCTTCCCTTTCACCCGGTATACATACAATAAACATATACATTAACTTTAGTAACAGTATTTTAGAATACAGTTTACATGGAATATAGGGATTTAACAAAGTGTACAAATATATATTGCTAACATTATTTTGGAGAACAATTTACAGCGTTTCACTATCACAAAGATCTTTAAAATGGATTGGCAAGATGAGTTTGTATCAGGAAGACATGAAAGTCCTATTTTAAACTAAACACTTCAAATGAAACAGTGGAAAGTAACATGGAACATAATCATGAAAAGGAATTAGAAATGTGGCTAAATAGACAAAAACTTAGTAACACCCTTAAGAGGAAAGTATCCGAAACATTACATGATAAATCTGGTAGGTTAGTCCAAAGGGAATAACAAATATCTGATACTATTTTAAATGAAGATTTACAATTAGTGAACAAAAACTCCGACATGCACGACGTTCACAACCACCAAAGCTGCCCTTGGATTTGCCAGAATTACATAGGCATTATATCCAATGCAGATATTAACCAACAAATACGAGCTGCTTTTATTAGTATATGACCATGAATCAAACATCTTTATTCTTAACTTTTTCAACTCTTGCTGATATTTGCCAACATAATGTTGTGGATATAGATCGAAAACTCAAGACTGTTCAAGGCAACTTTATCAACGTTTACCACTCAAGTCACGTTTAGAAATAGTACATTTGCTTTCTGCTTGTCTCCTACCAAATGCAGACAATGCCTATCTCGAATGCAGCATTCATATGTACGGCGAAAAAAGAAAACAATCTCCTGTGGCAGAAATAAAGGGCTTCCGCTTTCATCTTGGGCAATGTTGATGGTGTAAATTTCAAGCTATTGATTCTGAAAAAGAGAAGAACTCAAGTACTTCTGAAATGGTAAACTTGTTCTTTGGTATGTCATTGTTGATCCCAAAGAAGTAAACGAAATGTTTACAGACATAATGGCACTGCAACCTGAAGATGCGGCGGCGCCGTGGCCGAGCGGTTAGCGCGCTCGCCTACCACCTAGGCGGCCCGGGTTCGATCCCAGGGACCCGCATGTGGTATTCGTGGTGGACGAAGCGGCGTTAGGGCGGGTTTTCTCCGGGTACTCCGGTTTCCCCCGCCATTTCATTCCACCGGTGCTCCATCTTCATGTATCATCAGTGTCACCGCCTGCGGTGCCGTAGTAGTAAAAGCGGGCGTTAAACACTACAACAACAACCTGAAGATGACAGAGTTTTCAGTTTACTAATTGCATATTGGAGAACTATGTCACGTGTGATGTGAAGATTACCCCTAACATCTGTGCAGAGTTCGACGTTTCGACATACCGAACAATAAATGCTTCCGAATCATTTCATTTACGTCTAAATGGGTTATTTTATGTGAATCATCCCAATATTTTTATTTTTGTAGAAGTTCTTAAGAATATCTAAACTGAAACATATTTAAAACTCAGAAGCTTACAAGCAAGCCAGAAAGAAATATCCAAAGAGAAAGAAGATTTCTTGAGAATGAAAATGATGGCACTGTGGCAGAACTCCCTCACCAGGTTAGAGTTCGTAAAGGTAGTTTCATTTAAGCTTCTACCGGAGTAAAGGTTAAGAACATATCTTTCACTAGGTCAGAGGAAAGTTCCATCATTAATAGCTTTACAAAACAATATTTAACCATACCTGTAACAACTCATAATATATATGCACATTAATTAGTAATAAGCATGTTAACACACTGGTTATTATTTCATTTATATAGTCCCCCTTGAATTCTACGGTCATTTGGGACCAAAAAAGTGTTAACCAGCCGCTGTAACCAGTTCAGCTTAAAGTAAGAGTAAAATTATTAGCTGTAATATGAATTACAATTTGTGTTTATAATGCTATTTAAAGTGTAGATTTACTGTTAGGAGTTCGTTAGTTTTTAAAGAGATTTATATACTTCAGTTACAATAGTTACGTTTTTACTTTCTCTACTGCGACTTACAGTAAGCAGAGGGAGTTTTGTTTTCACCCAAAAATTTGATACCAAGACTTCACCGGGAACACATGTTTTGATATTCTCTAAAGCAATTTTTTTAGAAAAATCTCTCCCTCCCTACCTCTCTCTCTTTACCTCTCTCTTTACCCCTCTCCCCCTACACCTCTCTCCCTACCTCTCTCTCCTTACCTCTCTCTCCCTACCTCTCTCTACGGCTCTCTCCCTACCTCTCTCTCTACGACTCTCTCCCTACCTCTCTCTCTACGGCTCTCTCCCTACCTCTCTCCCTACCTCTCCCTACCTCTCTCTCCCTACCTCTCTCTCCCTACCTCTCTCCCTACCTCTCTCTCTACGGCTCTCTCCCTACCTCTCTCTCCCTACCTCTCTCTCCCTACCTCTCTCCCTACCTCTCTCTCCCTACCTCTCTCTCCCTACCTCTCTCTCCCTACCTCTCTCTCCCTACCTCTCTCCCTACCTCTCTCCCTACCTCTCTCTCCCTACCTCTCTCCCTACCTCTCTCTCTACCTCTCTCTGTGTGTCGGTCAATCAGCTGTGTGTTTGTGCACGGGTGCTCGTCTATCCGACTGCCTACCTGTCTGTCTTTGAACAGTATTACTCAAAAATGAAAAGTCTGTTATACAGGATGTTAATGAACTACACCGAAACAACTCGAGAGATTATAGATATTATTGAGTTATGTAATTTGAGATAGGCAATGTATGGTCCGCGACTAAACTTAACACAGTTATATGGTGTTAAACATACCAACATCAGATACTGATAAGTCGGTGTTAGAGCAAAGCCTAATGAAGAATTTGTTTAGAATGTTTTTAAAACTCCTGTCCGAGTATAGAAATATCGATTTTCAGAAACTCGTTAGCAGCGTTGTCAAGATTTAATACCACAAATATCTCTCAAATCTCGAACTAATCACCTGACACTGCGACACTGAACAACTTCTTGCGTTGTGTATGTAGCCTACTCTAGACACGTTTGTTGGACTGCTCTTGTAGCTCAATTTGTAACGTCACAGGCTGTAACCACAAAGGCCCTGGGTTCGTTTCCTATCATGCAGTTACTAATATTGCTTTTTTTTATTCCATATGAAGACGAGCATTAACACTACTTATTACACTCACACCAGAGATCTTGAATACGTAGGACAATCGTTCCTTCGCCACTGTCAATTTTGCCATGAAAATTCAGGATACAACTTCGGCCAGTTCCTATAAAACTGACGTAAAGTCTTAGATGCAAAAGCAATCATGTGGGTGGGCATTAGTGAAGGATTGGAGAACCCAACATATTATGGAAAAAACTATCATTTATTTAAAATGAAGGGCAGAAGGCACAGAACCGATGTAGGAAACTTTTCCTTTGTTAATAGAAGTATTGAGAAATGCAACGAATTGCCTGTAGCAGCGTATCAGGGCGGTTCTCTGTGCATGAAGAAATTTAGGAATAATTTAAGTAGAATAAACGTTGGATAATTTATTATAATGGTCACTTAGGTGTATATTTGACATTTTATAAACTAATTGTAAATACTAATGGTGAGTATTGCTTATACTGAGGATAGTTGCTTAATGAATGTAAATTATAATTAATGATTTAAAAACAAGCTGTTGTATTACAAAACCATAAGAATGGCAGCTATCTGTTTCGTTTATTTCTTCACATTAATATTTTTGTTTATTTTTCATTGTATTACTATTGTTTATGCAACCATTCTTTGTAATATTAATTGTATATTTAACTTTGCCACCGAGTAATACCCATTTACAGTGAATAACTGCATGCGTACATGTTTATTAAGGCTAGGACAATATACAGTATGCAGTGTTGTCAGATAAATGGTTATATCTATCACAGAGTTACATACACATGTTAGATCTGGCAATATGAGTGATTCACATAGACATTTCGCAGTAAACAAATCGCTTACGTGAACAGATTAACAGTTCAAAGGCCCCTCTCACACCTCAGACTCCGCTGACCTAATTCTGGTGATTAGATAGTACTACGAAGGGCTCCCACAACCGGAACAGAGCACCACGTATAGACTATCTGTCCCTTTGCGCTTCTGCTGTGACCGCTGGGAGAGAGGGTCCCTAACGTTTTCAGTTCGAACGTATCCGACGCCGTCCTAGCTTCAAAAGCCCGAGCGGTACCTCCTGGAGGGATCCATACAGAGGTGGGTCCTGACTGGGTGGTTCCAACCTATGCCATGGAACAAACATAAACCGCCCAGCCACAACCCACCGAACACTGTCGCCTGGTCCTACAATCCTGAAACGAATAACAATGATGGTAATGATGGGGACAGGAAAGTCGTGGTACAAGGGCAACCATCCCAGCACTCGCCTATCGACCCAGGAAACCACGAAAACTCCATGTATCAGACTGGACGGACGCCCTGGACCTCTCGAGTACATAGAAGCGTTGGTACGTGAAACCACAGAACAGTTGGCTCTGCATCTTGTATAAGTTTCTTCCATTAATTAGAACTTCCAACTTGTTCCACACAATGACAAAGCCAGACACGGCTTAAGGCTCTGACCTCAACTGTCATGAGCACGTTCACCACCACAAGAAAACTCAAACGATGAACTGACGCAAGTCTCAACCACTAGCAATTAAATTCTATATTGCTATACAACAGCTAGCCACATTCATTGTCGGTTAAGGGTGCGTCTTCTAAGCACTTTTAACGAGTACGTTTCCCCACAGTGGTGGAGGATTCTCGGCGATAGTCATCTCGGAAGAAATACTCCATGTTGCAAGGAGTGCACTGGCAGCTTAACGGGAAAGAAACTACAGCGCGTGCGCATAGCGTCATAAACTCTCCGGTAACGGTTTAGTTGTTTGTTAGCGAGTGTGGACGACCACAACATGTACTGCTCTGAACCGATCTGTTATGTGTGAGAAAAGACGGCATGCTAAGCGGTAAAGGCTGTAGTTTGCTTGTAGCTTCCTTGTCACATGGTTTTGTTTACAACTCCTTTGAACTTACAGCGAAAGCACTTTATGTTCGGTGAATTTATCTTTAAAAATCCTCACACATTTAAGGAGAGCAATGAGGAGGTGCAAAATTATGTAATAAACGCATCAGGTGTAAACTACAAATATTGTAGACGCCGGTGGTTAAACTAAAATCGCCCCTGCCCTCCTCCAAAAAAAATCTGTGTTTCATATTACTTTCTCTGCTCACTCTTGTGCAAACCATTCTTAAAGCAGGTTATTATTCTATCAAAACTAAACTAAACTAAACCCCAGCAACAGCCTTTACCGGGCCAAGATCTACCGCCCGGCCGCTGCGTCCCCCACCTGTGCCCACTATAGGCGTCATGAATGCGGTGCAGTACTGGAGGATTGGACGTGATTAGCACCCTGGGCCCTCCCGGCCGGTTATGCGAATCTCCCAGCAGGAGAAAATCCCCATGCCGGTACCTGGAATCGAACCCGGGCCTCCCACTTGGTACGCAGCAGCACTACCAGCGCGCTAAAAAGACGACCATTATTCTTTATACTTCATGTTTATCCAGGTAGACATTTGTGAAATGTTTTATTACATAGGAGAGTACAGTAGGCTTAAGCGATAGACAAATACTTTAAGAGCTGATTGCTATGTGATGGCTTTGAAATACTGTTTTATTTTCGTGACCACGAGAAATGAATCAATACCGATTTTCCTCTTAAGAAAACTGGTTCAAAAACAAACTACCCCGGAAATAATGAATACCACAAAATGTTGTTTGACAAATTGTGTGCCTTTATGAGAACTACATTTTTTGTGCAGTAGGATTTGTCTATCTCTTTAGGTGTACCAAGTTCGATCCCAAGGATCCGCATGTGGTATTTGTGGGGACGATGTGGGGCCTGGGTGATTTTCTCCGGGTTCCCGTGTTTCCCGTATCACTCACCAACTATTCCACCATCACCTTTCTATTCATCCATTTCGCCTGCATTTCATATCATCCTCTTCCTCACTCTCATACTTGGTGCTTGGCTGACCACCCGCTTCTAGGTCTTCACTCTGTCCGGTCCATAGGGTCGTCTGCTCCCCGACAGGTGTCTGACCTTAGGCACTGGCTTGTAAGTCCTACATAAGGGGAGGGTAATGAAGTAAAGAAAGTTATACAAATTCTTTCAAGACGAAGAGGCCTTCAGAGATCTGCCCCAGGAAATTCAATATATATATTTCTTTGTCATGAAAATATCTCTAATATATGACATTTAATCAAAATCGTTAGAGCTGTTTAAAAAGTTTCCAAAAAATGTTCAATGTAAACGGTAAGGATTTTTAAAACAAAATATTCATGTGGTTTACTTAGATGACACTGAACGTAAATTCTAAGTTTGGCATTTGGCAGAGCGCCTCAAAACGTGTATTTTCGGTGACATTTGGGTATACAATTTTTGGGTGAAATGTAATACTTCCTCTACTTCCTGCAAGTATCTACATAGCAGTAAAAGTAAAAATGTTTTTTTTTTTATTCAGGTGCTTCAAAACGTGTATTTCAGTCAAATCTTGCTGTAGCATTTTTAGGTGAAATATACCCTCTCTACCCACAATGCATATACATAGTAGAGAAGTAATTATTGCTGTTAATAGCGTTAATTATTTTGAAATAGAGTAATCCTGAGGAGAAAATATGGACCAATAAAGGCCCAACGTAACTACAACATATGAACCAATGTAAATACAGTTACCAATGCAAAGCAGTTAAATAGTTGGATGGGTTAGACTTCGTCTGGCTGGCAATATTAAAATGAGCAATGCATGTGTCTCCGAGCATCGAATTTCTAGGATAGTAGCAGGAATTTTTTGAGGAAGGACACTAAGAAGGCCAAAGGAATCACTGGGAGGATGCTCAGAACTTACAGCTGTGAGGAATTGGTTAACATTGGCCAAAAACTGAGAGGAATGAAGGTGGGTGATTGAGAAGGTTAAGGTCCAAATGGGGCCCAAGCACTATATACTGATTTTGTACTTTTATTTTCTAAAAATCAACCATCAAGCTATTAAAACCCTAAACCAAAAAATATTCTTGGCGTGTATATAATCTCGGTCCTAAAATTCTTTGTATCCAATCGAAGCATATTTATAACAAAAAATGAAATTTATGAGATAAACACTAGACAAAAAGGCAAAACTGTCTTGCTTCCAGAAAGGTGTATGTTATGAAACCATAAAAATAGTGTTCTTCCTAATGATCTTAAGGAAAAAGTTGACAATTTCGATGCTTTGAAAATTGCTGCTAAAGAGTTCTTATCTGTGCTCAAAATAATTTTATTCTGTACAAGAATATCTGAATGACAAATTATAATGCTTACGTAGCTTTTGTATGTAGTTTCTAGGTGTTTTAGTGGCAAATGATTGTTAATTACCATTGATCGGTCGATACCAGTTTTTCTCGATACTCGATATCGATATATGATATTTTCCACCATACCCAATACTTCGATACTCGATACCGTCATTTCTACTTCTAGTTTCAATGCAAAATAGAATGTTGGGAGAAGTGGTAGTGCCAATGATATTAATTAATTAATTGATTAGGTGCACATATTTAATCACAAAATTTAAAACGATCAGTGCACTTATTTTTTAACTCTGCTTTAGACATTTAAATGCAAAATTCGTTTTTGAAACAGTCCACTTTTATAAGTTGTTGTTAAAAATACTAGCATTCTCACTCTTTCGTGGTCAAATCTACTTTTTCCGTCACATACCAGTCCTGTTGTGCTAAATAGTCTTTCAGAGAGAACTGTTGCAAGTGGTATACACAAAAATATTTAGGGGCTAGTGTTTTTAGTTTTGGAAATTTTGAATTTTTTCCAGTAAACCAGTGCACTAAAAAGAAGAAGTGACAAATCGCTGTTGAAATATACAGTGATTTCTGCTTGGGGGCTTTTAACTGGCAGTGAATCTGACACACATAATGTTACTGTACAGTGCCACATTCCTGGTACTTTCTGGGGCTTTGCAGCAGGTGACATATAAAATAAAAAAGTTTGTGAACTGATCGATTTTTTTCCTGAGAATATCAGCATTACACGACTATCCCTAATAGGTATCCGCAAATCTGGAAGAAAGAAAAAAAAAAAAAAAAAACAACTTAAAAATAAATTTTATCTGATCATTTTTGGATAAAGGAGGAAGTTGTCTGTTTATCTGCGTTACATTTCTAGTTATCTCCAGACAAGAAGCACTTCCTGGAAAATTCAACTCCACATGTGATTAGTCAGGTTCTTGCTTGACTTGCAGTGAGTTAATTAGGTGTTTGTGTTTGCACTTTCCACTGAATAAGCAGGAATTGAAGGAAGACCTTCCTGAGCGTATCTCCGTCTTCGTCTCTACTCTTTATGTGCTCATTGAGACCACCTTAAAATGTTCTACTTGCAGCAGTAATATTTTGTAATTTTAAAATAAAATAAACATTGCAGAATCACCACCGAAGTATCGAAAAAATGCCGAGCAAATTTTCTGGAGTATCGTGGGATGTCGATACCATGCAAGTATCGTAAACATCGCGGTATCGCAAGTTTCAAGAGCCTATCCCCATTAACTACATTTGATGCTACTCGAAAGCTACTTAAATTTTTATGTTTGCGGAACTGACAATAGATTTATGCATTGCTAATCAAATAACATAATGATGGAACGTGGCAGTAAAAGTCTAGTGAAAGTTTAAAACAGTAAATACACATTGTGTTTGTTTTATAACTACAGTTAAGATTGGATTTTACTTCTGAATTATCCCTGCTTTGTTTTTGTTTCCTCGCATTGCCTGTGTATAATGTGTTCTTTATGCTCAATATTAAAATCTAATGCTCATGTCTACATGAGCTACAGTGTATATTTCCATCAACATGTTTAATGTTCACGGTCTTCATGGCTAACTTGCTAAACACAATCGAATCCAATCCAATCTAATATAAATAATAATTTCTTGAAGAATAAGTACAGAAAATGTTGCGAATTTCACACAGACATGTTTTCCCTTTATTTAATTTCCCTCGCAAGAGCTTGTTGCCATTAAAAACAATTGAAGGCTGTTCCCACATTTTGACTCTTGCTTAATTTGAGCCCATTATTAAGTAAAATATAACGTAACTAACATAACGAGGATAGAAAATTTTCTGTTTATATCAATAGTATAATATATAATGAATATAGATACATGAATTTGTTATTGCTATTATACCAATTCAATATATAGGCAAAACTTATAATATGCAAATAAACATATACAACACTAAGTGCCTAACAGTGTCGAAACAACCATTTAGATGCACATAACAAGTGGGAAAAAATATTAAATAGGTTTCAGAATTTAATTATTTAGATATTCAAATAACAAGCACCAAACATTTAAATTGAGAAACAAAAACATAGGTTGATAAAGCAGCGGAAATATTAGGATGCATAAAATACATATGGCGAAATGCAGAGAGTAAAGTCCGCATTTATAAAACAATAGTTAGACCAATATTAACGTATGCAGCAGAAACCAGAGCAGATACAGCCAAAACAAAACAAATATTAAGTATGTGCGAATTGAAAATATTAACAAAAATTCAAGGAAAAACAGCATTAGATAAAACACGCATTACAGAAATCAGAGAAAATTGCCAAATTGAAGATATAACAGAATGTACTGATGAGCGACGGAAATACTGGAATGAACACATTAACAGGATGGGAAACAACCGTCTAGTAAAAGAGCCAAAGAAGGAAGAAGACCTTTAGATGGGAAAAGAACAAGAGGAAGACCCGCTAGGAGATGGACTGACAACATTTATAACTCATCCGAGGAATAAAATGGGAAATGAACAGGATATTATCCCATACACGAAGAAGAACAAGAAGAACAACAAGTTGTTACTGGCAGAGAAAGTCGTGTCAATGTATCACATCAGAATATCTTCACCCTATGTTCCTATTCTATGCAGTTATCATTATGTAGATGTCTTTTGTCAAAGTGTTAGTGATATAAGTGTTAGAAATATACATCGTCCCAATGCCAAACTCTCTTGTTTCCAGAAAGGTGTTTATTGTGAAACAATTAAAATATTTAATGCTCTCCCCAGTAATCTAAAGGAAAATGTTAGCAATTTCAGAGTTTTTAAAGCTTCCCTCAAAGAGTATCTCTGTGATAAGTCATTTTATTCTGTAGAGGAATATTTAAATCAATAATCAGCCTAATGTCAGATCAGTTGTATTGTTCGATAGGTACCAATTAGGGAATTAAGTATAACAAGGGTAGCTGAAAATACAATAATGACGTGCAGGCTACAAAAAGCCAACTAATTGATTACAATTTAAGTTCCAATATTAAGTAACAGTGTTAATATGTTTGTTGATATTTTGAAAATGTATATTTGAACAATCATGTTGGACACGCTTTATGTAAAAGCAAGGATGTAAATAGATATTCTGTATATATGAACATAATTGAAATGTTGTCTACTCTGTACATTACATACTATGTAAGAATTAAAATAGGTATGCTATGATTAATGTGCACAGTTAATATTTTGAGGTCGCTTATCTTAAATTTGACACACTTAACACATGAGTAAGAATATTGTTTACTAATAAGCTAAATGTACATGTGTAACATGTTAGAATGTATTACTTAGCTATAAATTTGGACTGCTTTTTCATACAAGCAAAAATGTAAACATTGAAGCAATGACACAGTCTGTAAAAGCCAAGTAACATGATTTTGTACATGTATAATAACTATGTAAGTGTCAATGCACTAGAAGTATTATCTTCATCTCGTACTTTAACAGCAAAACATGAAACCTATACATGTTTTGCATGTTTTTTATGCATTTAATTGTAAATGCTTTTGACATGTTCTATGTTCAAGGCCATCATTGAACCTACAGAACGCAATCTAATCTAATCTAATCTAATCTGATAGGGCCCATTTTTCTTAGAAATCACATTTTCCCCTAAAGAAATTGTCTTAATCACGGGAATTACTGTGATCCACAGAGTATAAAAACACTATCACTTCCTTTTAGCTAAATCTAGTTCCAAAAGTAGCTTCTGCAACAGAATAAAGTAGTACTTTTCAAGGCCATGAGAAAGGGCAAGGATACTGGAAAGTTTTTCTGCAGAAGTGACGTTGTGTAACCTGTAGTAGAGATAACAAAAGAGCTGCGTTGTGTTTAACAATATGCTCCTGGGAGGCGGTACTCTACTCAGTTCCCAGTACACAGAAAAAATGAATAAACAAACCGAAACGCTTTCTCCCATTGAAGACGTTTAGGAGATTACAATGGATGCGCCTGGCGTCCTTGTAACCTGATACTGGCGTGGCTGATGATATGTGGCAGAGAAAGTAATTTCCTATAGGAAGCTTAAACAGCAGCATCAGGTGTAGTTTCCTGTTTCATGTCTCCACGCTTCCACAACACGTCATTAAACCTGTGCATCAAAGTGAAGGAGGCCGTCACAAATTGGCTCAAAATAACAACAATGAGATTTTGATTTTTTGTGCATCTCTAACATCTTATAATACCATACTAAGAGATGGAATGTAAATTGCAATACTGAAAGGAAATAATGGAAAGGAAACCGTGGTGTGAAATAACGCAACCCAGTATTCGCCTAAGTGACATGGGAAACCCACGGAGAAACCCATATCAGAGTGCGCGGCCACGGGTATCGAACCCACGACCTCCAGAATGCGGGCCACAGGCGTTACCACCTGAGCCATCCCGCCCGATAGCAAAATTAATAAGAAAAACTTCGGTAAATGTTTACAAAATCAACCACTCGAGAAAACGAATGAAACATAGTGCAATGGATGTAGTTTTTATTGCTGATTACGATTTTGAAAGTCGTATAGTGCGCTGAAGCTTCGTTTTTGATTTATGAGCAAATTTCGTACCTACGATGCAGCGATTTTATTTCGCTTATGCGGCGGATATTTAGGAAATAAATGTTTATCAGCGACTATAATATATGTTAGAATGATTGATTAATGCATTTACGTTGAAATTGTGTCATAAACACAGTCCAAGTTGTGAATATTTCGATAACACAGGACCCTGTCGCCCCACTCATATACACACACTAAACCTAACCTAACACAGGGTAAACGAAAACGAAGCTTGACCGCCAAATAAAACTTTCAAAATTGTAATCAGCAATAACAATTTCAACGTAAATGCATTAATCAATCATTCTAGCATATATTATAGTCGTTGATAAACATTTATTTCCTAAATATCCGAGAAATAAAATCGCTGCATCGCAAGTATGTAATTTGCTCATAAATCAAAAACGAAGCTTCAGCGCACTATACGACTTTCAAAATCGTAATCAGCAATAAAAACTACATCCCTTACACTATGTTTCATTCGTTTTCTCGAGCGACCGATTTTGTAAACAATTACCAAAACTTCAATGAAATAAGGTGTAAACGCCTGGCTGGATGCCTATGGCAGACTGCGGCAGAATCACATTGCATTTGTTCACGCATACTTCTGTTGTTTATGATTTTTGTGTACTTGCTTCCAAATATGTTTCCTAAGATATAACAGATCTTCCTCTCAACGGCCATTGTATCCTCCCACACTAAAATAAACACATACTTCTGTAATTTTCATTTCTAAAATATTAATTAAAATGGTTCTATTCTGCTCACCGTGGTTCAAAAAATACATTTTTAAATTCTGACGAGATCAAAGCCTGAAATAATGTGTAAACCTTCACGACAATTAGATATATGAAATTTGATAACGCTGGAATATATGTAGCAATCTTAGATTTGGTCTTGGCAGAGATAAAATATTATCGTCTTGTCTCTTAATAGTCTACTCTGATATCACTTTTACAAAAATGTTTAATGTATACACAACCACTTTTACAGGGCACAAAATCAACTCTGTGTGTAGCACAAATCCACTGTTCAGAAAGAAACGATAGTCGAATGTGCCCATAATTAGAGAGATAATCTGACACACTACACATTCACCCCATTCAGTACATATACCTATAAACACAAAGGTCAATAGAAAATTATATCTTGAAAAAGCCTGTTAGGTTTACTTTATAGTAAAATGATCACACTTAGTAATTACATTGTAACGGATAAACACACTACAGTTGCTACTTACATGAACCACATTTTGAAGCCTCTGAGGAATCAAAGTTAAACTGCTGCAATAAATAAATCCACTAAATGGTATTCGAAAATTGTTACGTTTAGGCTTTAAACGTTCACATACACTTCATTCCTTAATAACACTTCTTTACAAGCAGCAAGCACTAATTTTAAAAATGTTAATATACACACACATAATAAACACTCCAAATAAACTGTATATATTACTATAACTGCATAACTCGCTGTAAATACATTTTAAACGCATTTGATTGCTGCTACATCATATATCGAGTGCCAGCTCACGTGTGTCGTCTAAACCTGCAACTGTCAACCGAATCAGGCCGGAATTTGTCGAACACCACGGTTGTACTTGACAATGACAACAGGAAATGCAGTTAAACGCAAGAGACCGTGAAATAGCTGAGCTGATATAGTCGTCCGCAAAGTGACAGGCAGTACCCACGACAGTGTTATGTTTATATACAGAGTGGAAGGGAAGTCATTACATTCCTTCTAATTCGTGCTTCATAGAAGCATTACAAACAAAAAAGTCTTACGGCATTTTGTTCCTTGATCAGCCGACTTCGAAAAATAAATGGTTTTTGTTCCAAATTGGGTGCGTAATTCCACAAGAATGTACGAAGATATCAGTTCGTTACTTTTAAGATGCGTAGAGTAACTTATTTCTTACATAGCTTCGGTAGTAATTATGGGATATCACACAGAGTTTCGAAATAATTAATCACTTAAAAGACACGAAGGAATATTCCAAAACGACCTTTTGAGACTTGTAACATGTCGACAACGTTGCGTTGAGGTTGGTCAGGGAATTGACCTGGTTTCCGTGTGTAAACAGGTCGAATACTTTATCTTTCCCCTTATGTTTTGGTAGGTAACGGTTGTGATTGGCCTACGTTCGTACAGCAAACTTAGAAGGAGACGTTCTCGAGAGACGTGGTAGCACTAGTGACCGTGTTTGTTTATGTACTGAACCAGTGAAAGTGACACACACAATCTGTAGTGTCGGCAGCTTGTTTTCGATAAAACGATCCCCATAGGAAATGGCCGGAGACAAAAGCGTAAGATACAAAATTTGCTCCAAATACCGAGATCTACCACTGGTTTAAATTAATGTAATGACTTCCCTGCCACCAGGTATAATATCACTGCTGTACATTGGTAAAATAAAATAGTTATGGAAATTAGTCGTTCTGTAGGTATATCTGTAAGGTACAGTCTAGTACCGAGATTATAGGTACTTAAAAATCAATCTTTTAAACATTATTTTATAATAGTAATAATAATAATAATAATAATAATAATAATGATCATAATGATCATAATGACCATAATGACGGTAATAATAATGATGATGATGATGATAATAATAATAATAATAATAATAATAATAATAATAATAATAATAATAATAATAATAATAATAATAATAATAATAATAATAATAATAATAATAATAATAATAATAATAATAATAATAATAATAATAATAATAATAATAATAATAATAATAATAATAATAATAATAATAATAATAAATTATTATTAATTATTAATTAGAGTAATAATTTTAAATAAATAATAATGAATCGAGAAAACGAGCAAAGGGGGATGGCCTTGCGGAGTGATTTTTAACGGTTTTCATAGCCTGGGGTCATTCAGAGAGCAAACGGACACTTAGGACTAGTCTGTCGAAGAGAACAGACATACAATTTGTTGGAACGTTGAAGTACGTGAAAACCAACAGATACAAAATGATCATCGTAAAGTTCATTTGTGTATAATTGTGTGAATACTGTTACTTGGTTGGTGAACTATATAAGGGCGGCGCCGTGGCCGAGCGGTTAGCGCGCTCGCCTACCACCTAGGCGGCCCGGGTTCGATCCCAGGGACCCGCATGTGGTATTCGTGGTGGACGAAGCGGCGTCTGGGCGGGTTTTCTCCGGGTACTCCGGTTTCCCCCGCCATCTCATTCCACCGGTGCTCCATCTTCATTCCATGTATCAGTGTCACCGCCTGCAGTGCCGTAGTAGTAAAAGCGGGCGTTAAACACTACACACACACACAATTATATAATAAACGTATATTGGTCGACAACGTCTGAAGTGAAAGGATTGAAAGAGTGATGCTTTATTAAGACGTTATAATCCCAAATTTGTGTTATTCTTTCAAAACCACTCAGGCATACCATTGAGAGAGAGGGAGGGAGGGAGAGAGAGAAGGAGGGAGAGAGAGGGAGAGAGAGGGAGAGAGAGGGAGAGAGAGAAAGAGACAGAGAGAGGGAGGGAGGGAGAGAGAGGGGGAGAGAGAGACAGAGACAGAGAGAGGAGAGAGAGGGAGAGAGAGAGGGTGGGAGAGAGAGGGAGAGACAGAGAGAGAGGGGTAGAGAGAGACAGAGACAGAGAGAGAGGAGAGAGAGGGAGAGAGAGGGTGGGAGAGAGAGGGAGAGACAGAGAGAGACAGAGAGAGAGAGAGACAGAGAGAGAGAGAGAGAGAGAAATCTCATAGCTTCTACCGGCGGCAAAGGTCCGATTCAAAGGAACTTGGAGACATTATGAGACGGCGGGAAGCATTCCTGTTCCAAACAGTTAACAACGTTTGATCGACAACACTATGTAATCCTGCTTCAAAGTTCACATTAACGTGAAGCAAGTAAATATTGCTCCAAGTAGTGACTCGAGTTTAACTTGCGAGACACTAACAGAACAAATACTTCCATGCGCTGTATTACGTATATCACTTGTTAACTTTTGAGTTTCTTCTGCTGGATTCACAGAATGTTAGTCACCGGAGCAGGTAAATGTAAGAGTGAGTCACCAAGCCAAGTTACTGCGGACATGTGATTTGTGTGCCAGCTAAACCAGCTTCATTCACAACTCAGTTAACGCTATATGTTACATAAGTATCTCATTCCATCCCATTTCTTTGCATGTTTTCATTTAGACACAAGAGTGTTGTGTTCATTTACTCACAGGAAATGTAATTAAGGTGTATCAAGAACTATAGTCCAGCGACTCTTTGGGGACATGTGTATGAAGTTTGATTCCTTACGTACCGTAAACTGAAATACAATAGTTTTCAATAATGTAAAATTTTATCGAAGGTTTTAACGTATTACACATACTCTGTATACCACAGAGTATCGAGATTATCATAAGTAATGGCACGAGTCATTGTGAATTTATCTAGAGAATTTCACTATCACAAGTTAGATACATTTATTGAGATTATCTCACGAATTAAAGGATAATATACCTTATGAAATGTTATTTAAATGTCTATTGTAGTTACTAACATGTTTATTATATTGATGTTCGAATATTTTAAGATGTTGGCTGTCAGTAGTTGTTAATTTATAATTTCGTTCAATACAAAATTTGTCAAAATGATTCCAAAAATATTTTCTGTTGAATTCAGTGTTCTGAGGTTACAATTATTTCATCTATTTCGGCATTAGATGGTTCACCGAAGTGGGAGTCAGCCATTTTTGGCATTTGAATAACTGTTGCGTCAAATTACGTAAGCTGTTGCACATTTGTAGGACAGTGCAGCTAGATTTTCGAACTCGATCACATCATAAGAAAAGCAGAGGAGGTGATAGTTAAAATTTAGAGGAGGTGAAATGTGATAAATTTTTCGCGAACGAAGGCTGTCATTGGTTGAAATTTGAAATTGTTACCCACATGATTGGTTGATTTCAATTAAGTGAAGTATGAATGGAATAGTCGGGGTAAATATATATAATTCGCTCGGTAGGTACCTTTTCGATAATTCGATGGCGATTCTGCAATTTTTATTTTATTTTAAAATTACAAAATATTACTGCTGCAAGTAGAACATTTTAAAGTGGCCGTAATGACCAAGTAAACAGTAGAGACGAAGGCGGAAATACGCTCAGGAAGGTCTTCCTTCAATTCCTGTTTCTTCACTGCAAAGTGCAAACCGAAACATCTAATTACCTCACTGCAAGTCAAGCAATTACCTGACTAATTAGATATTGAGTAGAATTTTCTAGGAAGTGCTTCTTGTCTAGTCAACGTAGGTAAACAGATTTGTTCCTGCATCCAAAAATGATCAGGTAAAATTTATTAATTAATTTTTTTTTCTTCAGATTTTCGGATATCTATGTAGGGATAGGCGTGTAATGCTGACATACCCGTAAAAATCGATCAGTTCACAAACTTTTCTTTATTTTATTTTAGCTTTCACCTGCTGCAAAGCCCCGAATGTGGCAACTGTACAGTAACATTATGAAAGAAAATAAACATGTGTCAGATTCACTGCTAGTTAACAGTTTCTAAAAAGAAATCACTGTATATCTCAACGGCGATTTGTGACCCCCTCTTTCTAGTGCACTGGATTACTGGAAAAAACTTCAAAATTCCAAAACTAAAAATATTAGCCACTAAATATTTGTGTTCCAGCCGAAACAGATCTCTCTGAAAGACTATTTAGCACAACAGGACTGGTATGTGACAGAAAAAGTAGATTTGATCACGAAAGAGTGAGAATGCTAGTATTTTATAACAAAAACTTATAAATGTGGACTGTTTCAAAAACGCATTTTGCATTTAAGGATATCCATCTGTGAAATTTTGAAAATCTACAGTTTTCATTGGATTGATTTGAAATTTTAACACGACAATCACTGTATAGTGAGGAGTAACTGTGCTAAATTTGATACATTTAGTCAGATTAGTTACTAACATATTAATATTTTATTATATATATATTTTTAATATTTGTATAAATGGTTCCCCATGATGCAATTTTGATTTTAAAAACTTAATAATTTTCAGTTATGTCATGTAATAGAATGTTAGCAAATTTATGAGATAATTTCTTAATCTTGTTATTAGTTTGGATAAAAATAAATTTTAAAGTTTAAATTCATTATTTTTTTCATTTAAATTTCGAAATGTAAACTTTAATATTTAATTACTCAGCAGTTGTTCACGTTATGAAAAAATTATCTCATAATTTCTTTTTAATGTTATTTCTAAGCAGGTACACCAAATTTCATGCATAAGTACTGAAAATTGCATCGTGTGGAGCACTTTAAAGAGCAAATAGTGTTAAAAATAAAAACATGGAAAAACTAAGTTTGAACTCATGGCAAGGATAATGCAAGTACTCGTATATTGATTTAAATGGACATTACCACTTACAGGCAATCAGTTAGACGGCCACGTGACATAGTTAAAACGGCCGTAAGGCTATAAAAAGCATATCAAAATAAAGCAGAAGATTTATACTACTTGATAAAACAAAAATCCATTTTTGGCAATTTTTGAAATTTTTAGCCTTTTTACACAGATGGGTATCCTTAAATGTCTAATGTAGAGTTTAAAAATAAGTACACTGATGGTTTTAAATTTTGTGTCTTTTAAATATGTGCACCTAATTAATAACTTTCATTGGCACTACACAGTTCTCCCAACATTTTATTTTGCATTGAAACTAGAAGTAGAAATGACGGTATCGAGTACCTATCGAAGTATAGGGTATGGTGGAAAATATCATGTATCGATATCTAGTATCGAGGAACACTGGTGTCGACCCATCCCTAATATTACATATATTTAATAGCGTTTTCTGTGAATACAATAATACATAATGGATGGCACAGAAGATTATGCGAGAATGCAGCACCAGATTTTGGAAAGGGCGTCCATTTTGCTAGTGTGTTGACCTTGTGCCGATTGTCGTTCCACTTCTCAAGCAAATAAGGAGCATCTTCCCACGTGCTGCATTATGTCAGAGCTCGTTAATCTCTGGAGAGTCAACAGCCTGCTTGCTAATGACGAGCAGAACAAGTACGATTAATGAACAAAGAAAACATTGCCCAATTAAATTGACGGACGACTCCTCATTTGCATCCTTCAGAGAAAGTGGTTCTGCCCACACTTGCAACTCGTAGGTACGCTCTTCCATCGGTAGACATTTATAACCAGTAATAAAGTAATAATGTGTGGCACATCAAGGTCGAGCTTGTGTTCAAGGTCTACTGCCCTTCTTCCAGTTCGATAGTACCAAATTATACACCACAACATCATCTGAACACACCAAATGCTTATGTTGTAAGTGCAAGTCACATTGCATAGTACGTTTCTAAACAGCAACACCAATTGTATTTTTACACTTTGTACAAAGAACGCCAAAGATAATCTTCGACGGATTTTCTACTGCTTTCTGGGATCCTTTGAGGCAAAGCATGGTGGCTTGAGAACACAGCAATAAGGGACGAAACAGGGGTGATTGATGCCTTTGCTTTTTCTGGTGTTATTGAAACCAAAATATGTTTATTATCTCAGAACCAGCACTGCCGTATACTAGCGAAGTTATTTGTGGACATATAGTGGTTATGTGGCAGCTTCGTCGCATTCTTACAGCAATTGCAAAGGCAGTGCACAAAAACGTTTTCGTAGTAAAATACTGAAGAAAAGGATTTCAGTATATGTGCATGGTTCACATTAATATGAGATACATATTGTGCCACTAAAATTGTTATATTTTTGTCCATAATACTGTTGATTCCTCTGACCAACAATAGGTTAGTAAAGATAAATTAAGTAATCATACTTAGAAATAGAGGGAAAGTATCCTACTGTATTTATTTGTTTATTTATTTTTTTGTTGGTATTTTTGCTTCTATGCAGCAAAAAAGCGTTTATATCACTGTGAGAATACAGTTGTGTTTACTTTTTTTACTTTCTCTACTACGTATAGTAAGTAGAGGAAGTATTGAATTCCGCACAAAAATTTGATGTCGAGATTTCACTGGAAATATGATTCGAGGCCTCCTGAATCAAAAAAAAAAAAAAAAAAAAAAAGGATTTTTTTTAGAAAAAGGTCCGTGTGTGTCTGTGTGTATGTGTGTGTATATGTGTGTGTCTGTAGCCATCAGCCTGTGTACAGCATAACTCAAAAACGAAAAGTCGGTTAAAAGCCAAAGTTGGTATTTAAGTTTAATGTTCTTCAAGCATGCGACACGAAGATTTTGAAGAAAATAGCCCCACCCTACTCTACCCTTTGCATGGAAAATTTTTCGCAAATTTTGCTTCGCTTGAAACTGGCTCTAAAGATATTGATTAAACTGACATATTTAAGGTATTTTTGGAACAAATGAAATGTATATTTTGAATTTTCTGGGTCTATCCCATGTAGTCCTGTTTTCTCTGGACGACTTTTGCATAACTGGTAAACCATAAGACATAGAACAAATCTTACTGTACAAAAAATGTAGATATTGCTAAAACAATTTATGTCTCAATAATTTTTTTTTGTAGAGTGAACCATTTCGGAGATATTACTTGTTATTTGTGTGAGTTTTGGAAAACTTACACTTTCGTCAAATAGAACATCGTTACTCATTTTATTTTTCCATGTTAATCGTACAAAGAGAACGGAATTTGAAAGCTTTAAAAGATTTGACTATCACCCAAAGCCTGCTGTATTCTAATATTTCCCTTACAAGGAAATAAGCAATAAGATAAATTCTGCAAATGTTTATCTCAATTAGCAGGAAGAAGATATAGGAATAAGAGTTCGTAAAAATGGTTAGTACAAGAGTAGAGAAAGTCATGTGAGTGCAACACATCAGATTTTTACTTTATTAACATGTTGCATTTCAAAAATTGAGATACATGTTGACTCTATGACAACTTGTGAAGGGGAACTTAGGACCTCGACCGATCTTTTGTGCCTATGCCCCTCACGGGGCACCCCCGGATGGATGGATGAGGCGAATCGATCCGAAGGGCGGCCGGAATGTTGCACGACAGAGCAGAGGGTAGGATCCCTACATTTTCCCAGTTAGAAGCACCCCGGCTGAGGCTGTCTTAGCTCCCTCCTTCCTAGGTTTAGTACCATGCCATGGCGGTCCGGAAACCAATGACTCATCTTCCAATCCGGGGGACGTGATTTCCTGAGCGCATTTATCCCCATTGGCGAGCTAATGTTGCAACGCTCGCTAACGCTTCCAACCCTGAAATAAACTTAACGGGATGAAGGGTGAAATGAAATGATTAATGTAACGAAATGGGGGACAAGAAATTCGGAGGGTATGGAAATCCTTCCCAACATTCGCCTGGCGACCCGTGGAACGTCCGAAAAAATATGGGTCAGGAAGGTCGGGGATCGAACCCGCGAACCACAGACGTTACAGCCTGAGTCACCCTTCTCGGTAATACTACATGTTAGTTATTACATTCCATATGTGTTTCAGTACTTTTCAAATCTAAAGATCCACAAATTCTAAACACTGAATTGCTTAATCTTGTCTTACACACAAGGAAGATGCTTTTACGGAGCAGACATTTGCAAGAATATTTGTGCATGTAACCATTCAAACAGCAGAAGATTTTATGATCCTCACGAGGCGAAAGGACATGGAGGTGGAGTGATAGTGCAAAGATTCAAGCCGGTGAAAGATGTCATAAAACGGCGAACTGTTTCCTGGGGGAAAGCATTCCTCCAATTAGAAGGCAGTGCTTTATGGCTTCTGGTACATAGAAAGGTCAGGGTGTTCCACATGAACATGTGAAGTGTGTGATCTACAAGCATACACACCAGAATCGAAATGATACTCACGTGTGCTCCGACATGTTTACATGAAAGTACCCGTCCCTTATATGGGTACCCCACCAAAGTTCCTACACTATATGTTGCTGAATCTAAGCTTATTGGCATATGAAACTGCTTACTGTGTGATTTGCTAAGTTCCCCTTTCTAATTTTCAGGATTTTGAGTGATATTTGCAACTTGTGATTACTGAACGTCCTGAAACCAAAACCTTGAGCTAATAGATTGTTTTTTGCTGAGTTCACTGGAACACGCAATTGCCTTAGCTACACTGAATTATTCTAATTGTTTTACTAAACTCTAACTTCTCATTCTGATGACTTCCTATTCCCTGACAAAATTTTAACTAGCCGTTCTTATATTATGTATTGATTTTAACATATGAAAATTATCTATTGTAATTATTTATGTATCTCCCTATCATTTCTTTATAAACTTATTAACATTACCAGTCAATAATTCCGATATCATATTGTACCTTCCAGGAAATATGTAATACCTATACTCATTAACATGAAGGGAACCAAATGAGTAGTGTTTTTTCTTAAATGACCATGAAAAGAGCAAAGAATTAAAAAATCATACATTGCGATGAATGTGACTATCGCTTAAGCTTTCTCTCTCTATGTGTGGAACGGAGGGGGGACACCTCGCCCACCGCGACCTTGATGTAGATCTATTGCGGGCTACCACCCCCCCCCCCCCGCGCCCCAGGGGAAAGGATGAAGCGAAGAAAGACCGGAAAGCACGTTGGAGAGCGAAGCCACCAGACGCATGGAAGTCCCTAACAGTTCCAGATTGTGGCACTCGGCGCACACCCGAAGGAATACCATCCACCCAGGTAGAGGGCGACCCTGCGGCCCGGGCAGCGACTTCCAAGGAGGGCTAGGGAGAGAGTTTCCAATGAGGAAACAACTAGGCCATCTGCCCGCTAACGCCGGAACCAACCGCACTACCAAGCGAACCTGAGAGATGACAATGAAATGAGAAAGGAAGGGAAAGGAAGCCGTGGAGAAGAGATGAAAGCACCCTAGCATATGGAAATTCTTCCCAGCATTCGCCTGGCGACCCGGGAAACCTCCGGAAAACCCTATGGAACAGAAAGGTCGGTCATGGAGATCAAACCCGCGGGCCACAGAAGTTACAGCCTGAGTCATCCCACTCGGTTAAGATTTCTGTATTCCCCTCCTACCTACAAGGAAATGTGTAATAAAACGATTTGTAAAAATGTTTATCCCGATTAACATTAAGTACATGGAAGTTGTTGTTGTAGTGTTTAACGCCCGCTTTTACTACTACGGCATCGCAGGCGATGACACTGATGATACATGAAGATGGAGCACCGGTGGAATGAGATGGCGGGGGAAACCGGAGTACCCGGAGAAAACCCGCCCTGACGCCGCTTCGTCCACCACGAATACCACATGCGGGTCCCTGGGATCGAACCCGGGCCGCCTAGGTGGTAGGCGAGCGCGCTAACCGCTCGGCCAAAGTACATGGAAGAACTAGCTTCTGTAAGGATAGTTTGTAGAGGAGAAAGTCATGTGACTGTATCCTAATTTTACTTTCTCTACCAGCTATGTATAGTAAGTAGAGAAGTATTGCATTCCATCCATAAATTTTATATCGGAATTTCACCACTTATATGGGTATGAAGATCCCTGAACAAATTTTAGCTCAGGTGCATGTGTGTGCGTCTGTCAACAGTATAACTGAAAAGAAAAATCAATTAAAAATGTAGGATTTGAAAATTCAAACCAAAAACAGCGATATAACGGAAATGTTTAATGCTACAAAAAATGCAAACCGGCCCTCGTAGTCGTAGTTGCGCTCCGCCGCAAAGAGAGTCGTGGGTTTGAGTCCTGTCTCGGGCATGGGTTTTTGTTTATGTGTGCATGTGTGTGTGTGTGTGTGTGTGTGTGTGTGTGTGTGTGTGTGTGTGTGTGTGAATATAATAGAAATATATATCATGTGGACGGCTAAATAGTCCTTGATCACCAAAAGAAAAAAATGTATTTCTAATAAATTGTTTATTTTAACAAGATCCATATTTTGGTGTGGTAAGTTTGCAATGTTCATTCGGAATGAAGAGCACTTCATATTGGATTCCATAAAACTGAAGATAAGTATACCTACATTTTATTTGCTATGCAAATATCTTAAGCATGTGATATTAAAAAAAATAGCTAGAGATGTCTTTGACAAAATAAAAAATAACGAAAATCTCTGCGAAGTGTAGTTTGTAGAAGGGGTTTCTTTTTCTAGGTACATTATTTGAAAATGCTGAACTTAAACACGCATTTATTTAACATTTCGATTTTGAGTTATGTTGTTGCCGACTACCCTAGGCAGATTGCAGCGATTAGTGGCAATTAAGAACACCCCAACTGTCGGAATGGAGGTTCCCCTCTTGACATATGGTTGCAGAGATAGCCCCAGCAGGCGCTCATAGACTATTGCACAGTACTCAATGGATACAATATATCTATGCTTCCTCACTGATGATTTGGAAAATGTAGGGTCAGTTCCGGCCTGAGTTTCGACAAATCCTTCATAGCGACAACAATGGAAAAGTAACTATTTTTATGGACAATCCGCGGAGTCGGTGTAGTTCACGAATGGATCGAGGATGAATAACGGTACAGGGGCTGGGATCTGTGGCGTAAGGCCAAGGCTGGATTGATTTTTCCCTCTAGCGGTCTATGCTATGATCTTCCAGGTAGAACACCAAGTTAAAGTACGATCCACCTCCTTGGGCTATCCACATACAACATATACCAAGTGACTATTGTTACCTTTTCTCTCAGTATCGTCAAGTATACTAAAATCACTCCTAGTAGGAATCAACTACACTGCACAACAAATTTGAACTTTTTTCTGTCCTTTAGATGAAACTGCGTGATTCTGTATAAACAAAAGGTGCTTGACTCATATTTGAAAACCAAATTGGTCCATCACGTACCATTTTTGTAGGAGACCCACTTTTGATATTTATACAAATTGATTACAGAGAAATGAAACACGAGGCTTGAGTACCGAAAACACATACACTAAAATGATTTTTGACCGTTTCCTCTTGTAGGCATCTGTTGAAGTGTCCCTGACAATAGACCAACAGTACTCAGCTAGCATACTTCCATTCCATCGTCCACTGAAACGTTTTTCAAAGATAGAAATGTCCTGGTGGAATCTTTCCCCATGCTCATCGTTTATTTCACCAAGGTTTTGAGGAAAGAAGTCCAGATATGAGTCCAAAAAGTGTAGTTTTAATGATATATTGCAACCTATAGCATGGAAGCATTCTACCATGTCGCTGACAAGATCTTAATTTTCAGCTTTCTCATTTCCAAGGAAACGTGAGCACACTGATTTAAATACCAACCAGGCTGCCTTTTCTCCCTCTGACAGTTTATTTTCAAACTCTTCGTCATAAATGAGTACTTTAATTTGGTGACCAATGAAAACCCCTTCTTTTACCTTTGCCTCACTTAATTTGTTGAATTTGTTTCTGAGATGCAAGAAAGCCACTCCTTCTCTGTCCAGAGCTTTTACAAAAATTTTCATTAAACCGAGTTTAATGTTCAGTGGTGGTAGAAAGACACATTGTGGATTCATAAGTGGTTCATGTGCTATATTTTTGGTGCCAAGAATGAAGCTTTGTCTTGAAGGCCACTGTTTACGGGTGTAGTGATTTTTACCAACGGCGACAAGCTGCATTGCTGTGTCTTCAATGTAAATTCGCCACACACATAACAAAATACGTCCGGCTTATTTTTACAGTGACGAGACATTATAATGCACTGAATGTAATATAATTTTGTTCTTAAAACACTTAAAAGTGATCGTCACTAAAATATTCCTGCCAGCAACACTTCAGCGAGGAAACTTCCGAAAATAAACAAAATTTTACAGTTAAAACGCTGACATAGTCGAAAGATCAAGCTGACAGTGAATGTTTGATATAGATATCCATTGTTTTATATGTGTAAATATATACCTGCAGTGTAAATGTTAAATAGAATAAGCAGGTTATAAAAAAATTGATTTAAATTAACAAAGACGCAAATTTATCGCGAAAATACGTAAAAAACTAAATTTGGGTTTTTGGGAAAATGGTGCGTGGTAGACAAAAACTAATTACATATTTGTTATTTTCAGTCATACTTGTACAAGCAACACATATTTTCATCTAAAGGACATTTTTCATGTTGTACAGTGCTATCGGCCGAAGTGAAATGATGATGGCGTTTACAATTAAATTATAACATAACGTGAAATAGTACTAACCATTGCCTGATCAAAAGTTCTTATGGCGTAATTTACCACCCATGAAAGTAGAATAACATAGGTTCCTCTGCCAAAGAGTGAGTGAGTGTGAGTGAGTTGGATTTAAGGGACCAAATAATGCATAGTGTGCAGCAAAAGGGGTTGCAAATAAATTGTAGATAATACATGCCGCAAATCTGAAACCTCTTGTCCGCTTTATCCATGCATGAAACACCATCTGTCACCAGTAACAACATGTCTCTCTTCACATCAACCGACCATAGTAGCTTCATATCGTCGTCAAACCAAATGACAGTTGTCGAATTGCATACTTCCTCTACAGGCCACGTTAGGAGAATAGTTTCTTTAGCCCCGTCAACTTTTAAAACACCAACCGCAGCATTTATTGCTTAACGCTCATCCACATCGGTGGTTTCATCTGTGGGTACTCAGATCTTCTGGCCAGTCACATTAATTCGTATTTTGTTGAGCACCTCCTCGTAGCACATGATATATAGTGTTTTCTCTATGGAGATTCATCTGGAATTGGATGTGTTGAGCCTGAAGCTTGGTTTCCTCAAGTTATTTAAGACAGCATAATCTCACACAAGTCCTTGAAGAATGATTTCACGATTGAAAATGGACCTGCCCATTCTTTGTCTGCTGTCATTTTCAACACTTCTCTTCACACAGCTACACCTGTGTTTAGCGGCATTACACTCTTGTCGCAGCGTTAGGCCCGCGCTCTGGTAGAACACTATTAGTCGCGTGGGGTCTACCAGGCCCTCGCTACATTTTTGTACAGATATGCTTCATTACCATGTTTACGTTTATTTATCTTAAATATACACTGTTTTTATCAGCATTATCTTACTGGATTGATCACAGGAAAGTAAAACGCAGTATGGGAACAGTATACATTATATACTTTGTACTGCACTATATGGAAAGAATAAATTGCGATGTGCAGGAATACAACTTGTAATTTGAAATGTACTGTAAATAATAATAATAATAATAATAATAATAATAATAATAATAATAATAATAATAATAATAATAATAATAATAATAATAATAATAATAATAATAATAATAATAATAATAATAATAATAATAATAATAATAATAATAATAATAATAATAATAATAATGATATTATTATTATTATTATTATTATTATTATTATTATTATTATTATTATTATTATTATTATTATTATTATTATTATTATTATTATTATTATTATTATTATTATTATTATTATTATTATTATTATTATTATTATTATTATTATTATTATTATTATTATTATTATTATTATTATTATTATTATTATTATTATTGTTATTTGACAAGCAAGTGATGTTATCTTCAAAAATACATGCTCTTATGATATAGGTTGCTTTTATCCTCTTCTACATGAACAGTTTCTAAATCTAAAGATCTCATTTTCAGTTTATCTTCAGAATTGGAATCATCTGATTCATACAAATTGTCATACACGTGTAAGGTATCATCATTCACAAGGTAGATGATGTACTTTTTCGAAATCCTTGTGATTTTGTAAATTATACCTTTTATTACTGTAGTAACATACTACTTGCAGTGACAAAGCAATATTGCGCAACTAACGGGGAAAAATACATGTCAGTAATATGTACCTACACGCAGAGTTTGGTTGACCTCTGTGACACGTAACTGTCCATTAGTCATTCTTGGAGCTAAAGAAATGGGTAAACAGATAAGGTTGCTCCATCAAACAGTCAAGTAAGGTGTAATATTACATGTCCTAGTCAGGCCATTGCATAAGTGCGTTCGTTCGAAAACTAAAACATTTAAATAAGCATAGGGGTCTCCCAGACCCTTAGCGACCACTGGAGGGTTAAAACGTTTTTCTGCACTAGCATTAACTTGAAATAGTTTTATGAAGTTACATTTCTCCATCGGTGCTGAACTTCCCTCCAAAATCACGAACAAAATCTCACAGCATCATGCTGATTGAGCACTTTGCTTTCCACATGTTGAACCAGACTGACTTTGTGTTCAAAGTGCATTGTTTGACCACGTTATTATGCTTATCCCGGAAACCACCTTCGCTTCGACAGTGTTTTGTCGACCCCGCACAACATGGGTTAATTAGCAAACTGGCTAGTGCGCTACGCTGCTTGTCTATGTATATGATAAATAGTCTTTTAGTACTTGTGTTTATATGTCACAAGATCGCCTGAAACATTACCATATGAGACAGCTTGTTACTTTGTCTACTGCGTGCTTAAGTACATAAGTAGAGGAAGTATTGTAATCCATGTAAAAGTTCGATACTCAGATTTAATTGGAAATACATCTTGAATTAAAAATTGCAATTTTAGAAAAATATCTAAAATGCCCTCGCTCCAAACTGCCATTTACATTTACATTTCTTTTGGAAATTTTGATGTTCTCAAAAATGATTTTAACGATACCTTATTTTAAGATATTTATATCACAAATTAAATGTGCATCTTGAATTTTCTGGGAATAATTTCTGAAGTCCTGTTCATTCAAGATGATTTTTGTACAAGTGGTAAACTGTACAAGATAGATAAAATCGTACTACAGAGCAAATGTTTATCTCCTTCAAGGAGATATATGTCAAATCTCTCTCTCTCTCTCTCTCAACAATTTCCGAGATATTCCTGTTATTAATTTGAATTTTCCAGTACTTGTACTCTTCTCAAATGAGAAGTAATTATTTTTTCCTTTCCTCTGCCTATGCAGAGAAAATGGAATTTCAAAGCCCTCAGATAGCGACCAGTTCTTAAAATATTTGACTGTCGCTAATGTCTCTGGATTCTCCTATTCCCATTGTACTTACAAGGAAATATCTAATAAAAATATCGCCACAGCTATCTATCTCGATTAAGATGGAGTAGATAGGAAATTAAACGTTTGTAAGAGTACTTTGTTCGAGAGTGAGTAGAGAATGTCTTGGAAGTGTAGCAAATCCGATTCTTTTTTACTTTCTCTACTGGTAAGTAGGGGAAGTATTGTATTCCACCCAAAAATTCGATGTCGAGATTTTACCGGAAATACATGTTTTGAGGCCCCCTGAATCCAAAAAAAGCATTTTTAGAAAAAGGTCCGTGTGTGTGTGTGCCAGTCTGTCAGTCTGTGTCAGTCTGTGTGGCAGTCTGTCAGTCTGTGGACACCATAACTCAAAAACGAAAAGTCGGTTAAAAACCAAAGTTGACATTTAAGTTTAATGTCTTTTAAGGATGCGAAACGAAGATTTTGAAGAAAATAGTCCCACCCTAAACTACCCTTTACATGGAAACTTTTTCGAAAATTTTGATTTTCTTGAAAATGGCTCTAACGATTTTGATTAAAATGTCATATGTTTGAGATATTTTTGTGGAAAATGAAATGTATATCTTGAATTTTCTGGCTATAGCCCCTGTAGTCGTATTTACTCTGGACGACTTTTGCATAACTGCTAAACCGTTAGAGATAGACCAAATTATACTCTACAAAAATGTATATCTTGCTAAAATACATAATTTATGTCTCAAAAAATTTTCTTGTAGGGTGAACCATTTCGGAGATATTCCTTGTTATGTGTGTGAGTTTCGGAAAACTTAGAACTTTCGTGAAATGGATCATCGTTGTTCATTGTTTTATATGTTAAGTGTGCAAAGACAACAGAATCTCAAACATTTGAGTATCGCACAAAGCCTACTGTGTTCTAACATTCCCCTTGCACCTACAAGGAAATAAGCAATAAGATAATTTGTACAAATGTGTATCTTTAACTATCAAGAAAGAAGATATAGGAATAAGAGTTTGTAAGAATGGTTAGTACAAGAGTAGAGAAAGTCATGTGAGTGCAACACATCAGATTTTTATTCTTGTGTCCTTAGAGATATGACAAATACAAAATTTTCCCGAAATACATATGACGTATTACTAAAAAGATTTAATCAGAATTTGTGTACACAGTAAAATGGATTTTTCAACTATAATACCTGGATTCATGCATAACTTGTAAAATTCACCGTAAGGTTCAGTGGAAAAAATCATAACTTGTCATCAAAATATGCACCCTCGCTATTACAAGTTGCCTGGAGGAGAATGTGCAGAGGGGATAGATCAGTAAAATCTTCTGCATGTACTCCGACAGTCAGGCAGCCCTAAAAGCCTTACAAGCGGCTCAAACAAGATATAAGCTTGTTGCAGAACACTGGGAGACTGGGAAGAAACTATCTGGTCAGTATGGATCTCAAGTCATCCTGATATTCGAGGTAATTAAAACGTCGATAGACTTGCTAGGGAAGGATCAGAAGCGTATTTTATAGGGCCTGAAGCAAATCAAATGCCAGCATATCACGCTGAAGGAGAAGTTCAAGACAGAAACATGCTAAACTTCTGATGAATCCATGTAAGGTTAGAGTAACCGAATTCCAAAAACTGAGCAGCAATCAGTCAAGATCCGTGGCTGGATTAATGACGGGTCTTGGAAATTTTACGGAACAACTACAACAATCTACTGTGTTGCACTCACATGACTTTCTCTAGTCTTGTGTTAAGGGACACTGGGAGTGAAATTTGAAAGTTCCACATTTCTTGATAGATTTTTCTAAACTTTTTACTGTGTTTGTATTTATATGAGAATAGGAGCTACACCAAATTTCATTAAAATTGGTCAATTCGTTTAGGATATATAAATTATTTTATGAATTTAATAGGCACATTTTCAAAATAGAGCTCGCGTCTATTGACTTTTACAAAATTAATTTATATTGGCAGAACTGATACTGTAAAACATGGGTAACAATTGTATGAAAAGATATTTCAAATACGTTTGCTGATTATGCTGTACATATTTTTTTTATAACAAAGAAAGTTTAATCTTAAAAATTATTGATTTTTTCGTACAAAAAAAAATGGTTTTAAAATTCATGTTAATGATAACATCAATATTGAAGCATAGTTTTGTTTAGCTGCTATTTATTAATACTTTTGGAAATTTTCATTGAATTTGAAGCAAAACTCAGGCGCGACCTTCTTTTGGAATGTGCAGAAATGCAGTTATGAGAAAAACAGGCTTTTATATAGGAACATGCTGTGTACGTTAAGGGAAGAGCACTATTTGAAAGAGCGGTAATGACCACGTGGAGTAGGGGATATGAAAAATGTTAGCTGATCCAAATGCACATGAGTTCCAGGAACATTTTAAGGTAAAAAAACAATTTTCGACTTTTTGACAATTTTGACCAAAATTTCACTCCCAGTGTCCCTTAACTATTCTTAGAAACTGTTATTCTTCTATCTTCTTCATGTTAGTCGAGATAGACAGTTGTAGAAATTATCGTATTGTTTATCTTCTTGTGATTGCAAAGGGAACACAGTAGGATTTGAGCGATACTCAAATCTCTTAAAGCTGGTCGCTATATGATGTCTGTGAAATGTCCTTCCCTTTGCATGGCCAAGAGATAAAAAACTGAATAACGGCCTTCCATTTGAGAAAAGTATAAGTATTGCAAAACTCACACAACTAACAAGGAATATCTCCGAAATGGTTCACTCTACAAAAAATGCATTCCGACATAACTTGTGTGTTTTAATGTGATCTAAATTTTTGAATAGTAAGATTTGGTCTAACTCTTACGATTTACCAATTATGCAAACGTCATCAAGAGTAAACAGAACTAAATGGGCTACAGCCAGAAAATTCAAAATATACCTTTCATTTTCCATAAAAGTATCTTAAATATATGACATTTTAATAAAAATCGTTAGAGCCATTTTTGGAAAAGTCAAAATTTTCAAAAAATATTCCAGATAAAGGGCAGTTTAGGTTGGAGGAACTTTCTTTAAAAATCTTCGTATCGTATCTTTTGTTTTTAACCGACTTTTCGTTTTTGAGTTATGCTGTTCACAGGTACAGACACACACACACACACACACACACACACACACACACACACACACACACACACACACACACACACACAGATCTTTTCCTGAAAATGCCTTTTTGGATTCAGGGGCCTTAAAACATTAGATAGTCGTGAAATGTCGACATCGAAATTTTGAGTGTAATGCAATGTTTCCCCTGTTTACCTGCTATATATGCAGTAGGGAACGTAAAAATTCAGTAGCTACTATAAAAATAAACCTAAGTTTAGAATTGTTATAAAGAGGAAGAAACAGTCTCTCATTCAATTTTTGAAAGTAAAATATTTGCTGAATGTAGATACATAAGTTTTGGGGTGATAAACCAAAAGAGGGATATATCATCACACAAAAACCTAAAAAGAAGCCTAGCGGACCTTTTTAAGGCTGTACACCCCAATTATTAGGATTAACCCGGGGATGAAATTGTACAAGAAGTTGCAACGGTTTCAGTGCAGGGATTGGTGTAAGACCCAACATTTACTCCTTTGTACTTAAATTAATCAAATGAACAAGTTTACAAACACACTGATTGAATTCAGGGGATCTGAAAACGTGTATTTCTTGTGAAATAGCGACATCAATTTTTTTGGGTGCTATAAAATACTTCCTCTGCTTAGCACAGCTAAGTGATAATGAAGGTGAAAAAGATATTGCAAAATATTCCCTTCCATGTTCTGCACTTTTTTCCCACTAAAGTAGTTCGTCTTCTTTGTCTATAATTATTTAAGCTCTGGTAAGAAGTACTTGATCTCTTTAAAGTTGAATGATGTATGGATGTAGCATAGAGAAACAGATGCGATACGGATGATCTGTTAATTTATTAGCTGCACGAAAGCGGTTAAATGATTACCTAGTAACGCTTCAACCTGTTTGGAAGCGTTGCGTCAGTAGAGAACGGCTGGGCTTAGATGCGCTCCTTGGCCCCAATGCATACAACTAATATCTTGGTCAGATCTGAATACTACACTTCATTAAAGGTGACCTTATCTTTTATCTCCTGAGTACTTCAGACAGCCACTGTGTGTGCATCCCCTCCCCCCTCACTTCCCGTTACTCTAACATAACCAACTTTGCTTCATCATACATGGCAATTCAAACAATGACCATCTTCGTCCATTCAATCCTTGTTGATTTTATCTGCTACTGTTACTACAATTTGTTTGGTAGCAATTAGCGAAGTTTTAACAAAGGAATTATCTGAATTATTTTAAAGGTTGCTACATAAAATAAATAAAATGTAGTAAGCGTATAAATTAACACAAGTGATTTAATAGTAGTTTTAAGTGATACCTAACCAGGGTAAGGAATTCTCAAACATTTGGTTTCAAGTTAGCTACACTGGAACCATCATAGAATTAAGGCACATCACTGACTGCAGAATAGAATAGAATAGAATAGAATAGAATAGAATAGAATAGAATAGAATAGAATAGAATAGAATAGAATAGAATAGAATAGAATAGAATAGAATAGAATAGAATAGAATAGAATAGAATAGAATAGAATAGAATAGAATAGAATAGAATAGAATAGAATAGAATAGAATAGAATAGAATAGAATAGAATAGAATAGAATAGAATAGAATAGAATAGAATAGAATAGAATAGAATAGAATAGAATAGAATAGAATAGAATAGAATAGAATAGAATAGAATAGAATAGAATAGAATAGAATAGAATAGAATAGAATAGAATAGAATAGAATAGAATAGAATAGAATAGAATAGAATAGAATAGAATAGAATAGAATAGAATAGAATAGAATAGAATAGAATAGAATAGAATAGAATAGAATAGAATAGAATAGAATAGAATAGAATAGAATAGAATAGAATAGAATAGAATAGAATAGAATAGAATAGAATAGAATAGAATAGAATAGAATAGAATAGAATAGAATAGAATAGAATAGAATAGAATAGAATAGAATAGAATAGAATAGAATAGAATAGAATAGAATAGAATAGAATAGAATAGAATAGAATAGAATCTTTATTGTCACATAATGTTTACATAGTAAGCCTAGCTGGTAAACTGGTGAGTCGTCAAGTTATACATAAAACAAATTTAAACGAAAAACTAATTCTAATATATATGGTATACAAGATTAATTATCAATTACAAGTAATACAGTACCTATAATATTGTGTCATCCATGAATTCTTGTGTGGAGTAATATGTCTTGTGTAATAACAGCTCTTTTACACTTTTATTAAATAGTTTTAAAGTTTTTATTTCTTTGAGTCGTTGAGGTAATTTATTGTATATTTTTATACCCATGTAATAGGGTGTTTTTTCATATAATGTTAATCTATGCATGGGGTATTTTAAGCTGGACTCTTTCCGAGTGCCGTATTGATGACGATTTTGTTTTTGGATGAATTTCTCATAATTTTTATACACATAGGTGGATAACTCTAAAATATATACAGAGGGCATTGTTAGAATTTTTAATTTTTTGAATAATGGTTTGCATGAATCTTTAAAGCTAGCATGTGACATTATACGTATTATCTTTTTTTGAATTTTAAAAACAGTCTCCCATCCCGATGCGTTTCCCCACAATATTATACCATAGGCCAAGATCGAATAAAAATAGCTGTAATATACAATTTTTTTTGTTTCTATATTCATGATATTTGTCAGGCATAACATGTTGTAGCAGGCCGAATTCAATGAATAAAACATGGTCTCGTGAGTGGTCTGCACACGCCAGGACTCAACAAGGATGGCAGTTGGTTTGTTATCTACGACGTTACAGTGTAAATTCCGGTAACAATAATCTAATTCCTGACTTTAATGCTTGTAAATTTCTATATATGTTGGTAAATAATAAGGTTCGAATACTAATGCAGTAAAACCTTACTAAACCGGACCCCCTATATACCGGAAACCTGAATAACCGGAAAATAAATCTCGGAACGGAGCTATTTTCCATGTTAAATAACACTCTAAACCGGAAAATTGCCTAACGCGGAAACGGAATAGTTTTTGCGGAACCACTTGGATACTTAAGACGGATTTTCACCATGTTTAATAAATAGTTACGTGCCTTGATAACTAACTTGCCACGGACGAAGACATTCAAAGTACAGCAGATATTGCTGCTAGAAACAGCAGTTGTCAAGTCATGGAGGGAATGGACTACGACGATGATGGCGACGGAGCCAATTTTTTTTGTAGTGTTTAACGCCCGCTTTTACTACTTAAGGCACCGCAGGCGGTGACACTGATGATACATGGAATAAAGATGGAGCACCGGTGGAATGAGAGGGCGGGGGAAACCGGAGAACCCTGAGGAAACCCTCCCCAGCGTCGCTTCGTCCACCACGGATCTCACGGTTGCCTGGGATCGAACCAGGGCCGCTTTGGTGAGAAGCGAATGGTCTAACCACTCGGCTACGGCGCGGCCACGGAGCCAATGAAAGGGATCCAAAAATACGTACGTTTAGAGAAGCATTATCTGTTGTGAGCGACGTTCAGGAGTTTGCAGTTTCCAAGAATGTTCCAGAACTCCTATAGTTGATGCAGGATACAAAAATCATAGAGCGTTCTCCTGTGAAGAAGTCGCGACAGCGCACTTTGATGGACACGTGGGAGAAAAGAAACTAATGGACAAACTACAATGTATGACATTTAAGTTAAAAATTCAGCAAAGTATACAATTGAACCTATCTTTTATTTACAGAATTTTATTTTAAATCATTCCTTCAGTTTGATTCTATACGATTATATTTCTTGTACTTTGTTTTACTAAAATATGTACAACCCTTTGTAAGACGGAAACCCGTGAAAACGGAAAAATATTACTGAACGATCGCGTTCCATTTTAGGCAGGTTTTACTGTACTTAATTATAATCCATCCGCCTCGAGAATGGTTCCTAACACATACAATGCACGCAGTATCACTCCGCGCTTGGCGTTTCGTGAACGCATGATGGAACTTCCTCTCCTGCCGCTCAACAAGTGATTTTGAAATTACTATCATTGGTAATTCTATGCATTGCTACATCTCACTGCACCAGCACTAAGTATTAAAGAAATGAGTACCTTATACTTCTTAACAACTAAATGTGCTGATTCAAAACCGAATAAAGAAATTATATGAAATGCTTTTATCAGTGAAAACACGTGTTAATCACATCTTGGAATCAAAAGTGGTGCTCGAGTAGTCATCAGCCTGTCCACAACTTGGTCACACAGATACACCAGTTGCTTCGTGTGTTAATTTAATGACAATTTAACAACAAGGGCATCATAAAGTTCAAATAAGTTGGACACATTCAAAGCTATCGTTTTAAGGACTTTAGCACGTATATATTTAATTACTCTGTTCTGGCGTGCTACACGCTTGAGAATCATCATAACATTGCATTAACACGACCGTTGCTTCCATCCAATAAACAATGTGCGAATGTCGACTATTGCAAGGCCATGATAATAAAGAGAACCCAGTAATCTATGATATGTTTAAACGAAACGATTGTTAAATACTATCATTATTCACCGTCTTTATTATTTAAAGTACAAAATGGGTGACAATACATGCAGTTCAAGAACAAGCTATTTTCATTCGCTTGAAGCGGTGGATGTGCATTTGTTTACCCTAGGACCGTTTCTTGGACTGGGTGGAGTGTAGTAAAGGGACAGGTTTATTGATGAGGCTAGAAATATTAGTTAACTGCCGTATCTTAGAAATATTAATATTAGTACTGTACAAATGGTAAATGATAATTATTAAAGGTATGAGAGGTAGAATTGGAACTGAAAAACTCGATACCACAGGCCCTCCGCTTACCAGCAGGTGCTCTAACCATTAAGCTACTGTGACAACCTGCCAGAATGACACTGAATCCTCCAACCATTTCGTATTTCTCCCGGTAAACCACAAAGGTACTCTCACATCAGAGACAATTACCCCAATGGTAAGTACTTTATGTCCCAGGATTAAATAACCTTCAGATGGTAATTATTATTTATTTATGCCAATAAACTTACTGTTAGCATTTCTAAACACACACAAGCTGTGTGTGGGCAATGTTTAAGAGGTGAGATCGGAACTGAAAACTACTGCCTTTGTGCTGCTGCTGCTGCCGCTGCCGCCGCCGCCACCGTCACCGTCACCACCACCGCCACCGCCACCGTCACCGCCACCGCCACCGCCACCGCCACCGCCACCGAAACCGCCGCCACCACCATCGCCACCGCCACCACCACCACCACCGCCACCGCCACCACCACCAACACCGCCAACACCACCACCAACACCACCGCCACCACCACCACCACCACCAACACCGCCGCTACATCGCCACCACCACCACCACTGTTACCAATACTAATTTTATGTTCATTCTTCTAGGAAGCATCTCAACAACAAAATGAAAACTCTAGAACCTTCGCTTCTGGAGAAACTCCACTGTTGTGTTTTTCATTTAAAAACACCATCATCACCACATGCAGCACCACAACCATCATAAAAAAGGAAGCCTTAATATGACGCCTTATTACTACAAAGAGCTACTACTGTGTCAGAATTACCAAAAGAAAAGAAGCAAAGAAAGTTCCAGGAAAAATAAAAATGAGCCTTCCTTTGATCGTGTTAGGAAGTTCATTGTTTCTAACTGAGGGACATAGAAAGCCTTAGTAATGAAACTGTGTTACGACACACAAAAAGGAAAATTCAACAAGTAATTATGGATGCATGGAACATAATTGACTCAGCAGAAAAGACTCCGAATAACAATAGAGTAAATATTTTGGAGTCAGGCCCTGCTGAACATTTTGAATCAATCTCCACCGATCCAATTCTGAACCATGCATCCAATTATGTAAAAGGTGTCGAAGAAAGTCAAGTCTTTTATTTCGGTGGTAAACTATGATTTGCACAAAAGAGGAGACATTCAAAATAATGGCTATGTTCTTATAATATTTACATTGTGGTGTTGCTGTGTTTGTAATACTTATGTTCTTAATTTTATCCAGGTAATGGTATAAAATAAATATATTACCTTCAAGTATTCATCCTTCATTCATCTGTAAAGGACTTCAGTGGTCTCAGCAACTATTTTAGGAATAGTGCATTGTGGTAACTGTAAACCTGCAAAACTTTCTATGGTAGCTAAAAAACTCTACTGTTACAATACCATAGCACGATCTTCTTCAAATGAGTAGTTTGTTATGCAGTATAAGGAGATACTTTAGAAACAACAAACTGAAATGCTTCATCGTCCATGCGTAAGTACTTAGCATAGGATTTCTTATCTTCACAATGAAGTTCTTTCAAAAAAGTTTGATGAATTTCTTTTGTATCCCTTCTTTCTATCCAATCTCTAACCCAAACATGTTTTCTTTAATTCTTCTTTAGCATTAATACAATAACCACTATTTCACTTACCGTTGCAGCAGGTACTGCTGTTAAGGGGACAAGGTGATTCGTACACGATTTCAGTATTTCAAAACATAACTTTAGTTGAGGATATCTAAGCTCCTACTACTCAGATTAAAATTTAATTTGGGATTAATATTTGGTGATTCATTGTTATTACATTGATATAGAGAATATCAAAACAATTATTTAAAATGGGCATGTAATAAGGCAAAAACTGATAACATGTTTTTGAAAAAATATAATATATATAGTACTAACGGTACAAGTTCCTTCTACAGCATTCAAGCATATGTGTTGAAACTTTTGTAGTGCACTAGGCAATGTGTGTTCATAACTGTTAACCTAAATTTACTTAAATATATCTGGCTATATTCAAAAGAAAAAATATTTAACTTTTGTAAAAAAAAGGAAATTTTTTTTGCACAAATATTTTTTAAAAATTTTCTGTTTTAGATTTTTCCAATACGAATGGGTTACGTTTGTAGAGTACATACTTCTGGAACTACTGTAAAATTTTCATTCAAATAGGTTCAGTGGTTTTGAAAAACAGTGTACCTGAGTTTGAAAAATGTCAAGTTACAGAAAACTACATTTAAAGAAAAGTGTGTCATCTCTGAAGCCCTCTTTACTCAGGGTGGCCCAGCACTCCGCCATATTTAAATGGGGTAATTTAAAGCCTTAAATGTGCCGGTACCCTTACAATATAATTTTGAAGAGGAAGTTTTCTACTTTTTTTAAAGATGAAAAACAAAAAATTAACTTTTTGAGCCCAAATCACTACCCGGTCCCCTTAACTGTTGGGTATCCATATTAAGACTGTGATAATAGTTTTGAAACAGTGTAATATATTCAACATTTTAAATTGTGATCACATTATGTGATTGAAGATTTTATCTCATTCTGCAGCACAGGAATGTGTAACACAGACCTAAAACCCAGTGTCCAGTGTTGCCACTTCACCTCAAAGTTAACGGTATGAGGCATACGGCAAATACAAATATGTACCAAACATGTGAGAACATAGCAATTTACTGTGTAATGCACCATAGACTCCGAGAACACCCAGTTCAGCCAGCCATCAACAACAGAATTTCCACTGCATCCCCAAATATGTATGTATATATACATTCGATTTCCAAAAAATAAATGTTTTTTTTTATTCAAATTGGATGCGTAATTCCATAAGAATATACGAAGATAACAGTTTGTTACTTGTAGAGTAACTTATTTCTGACATAGTTTCTGTAGTAATTATGGGACATCACACAAGGTTTCGAAATAATTAATCACTTAAAAGAATTAAAGGAAAACTCCGGACAGCTTTTTCAGACGTGCAGTAAGTCGACAACGTTGCGTTGAGGTTGGGCAGGAAATTGAATTGTTTTGTAGATGTAAACAAGTCGGGCACTTTCGCTTTCGTATAATGCTTTGGTCCCTAACGCTTGTGATGGGCCTACACTCGCGCAGTAAACACGGAAGGACAGGGCAGGGTATGTGTTTGTGTTCTCAAAAAGCACCGTTATTGTGTTTGTTTATGTACTTAGTTAGGGAAAGTGACACCCACACAATCTGCAGTGTTGTCAGCTTGTTTTCGAGAAAACTAAAATATTTCCGTAGGAAATGGTCAGAGACAAAAACGTAAGATACAAAATGTGTTCTAAATACCGAGATCTGCCACTGGTTTAAACTAATGTAATGGCTTCCCTTCCATCCTATATGCATGGTCTAGGGTGCACACAGTCCCTGAGGAGCTAATTGCGCCCCTGGTTCCGAAGTCCACATATACCCGCCAGAAGGGATCGGGACGCTGTCCACGTTCCATCCTTCAGTACTGCACCTCACTCGTGACTTCTGAGATAGGCAGTGGTGTGGGATATAGTGGCCGGGTGGTAGGCCTTGCCTCGGAAAGGGTTGTTGCGCCGCAGGGTTTGTTATATAGTAATAGCATTGGGGTGGTGCAAAACGGCTAAGGTCATCGGAAACACACTCTAGCTATAAATGTACAGGCTGTACGTACATATATTTGTACTGGCAATTGACCACAGGGCAATGAGCAACATCACATCAATATTTACTTCATTTGTGAACTCATAATTTTGCTTAATAAGATTAGTATACTTTCAGGTTGGTTAGTACCTCTTAGTAGCGTGCCACAGAAAACATGACGCAGAGTGGACGGAGCGCATGCTATATTGGAACTGAGTTCGAATGTTTTCTGTAAGGTCAATGACCATATATTATCTAGACCATTATCCAGTCATTGAGGTGTGAAGTAAAACGGATAGTTTATCCCATAAATACTCATTGGCGCAGTTACGACCATGTAAAAACGTGAGGTAGTAAACCATGTGATTGGTTTGTAGAAAAGCTGTCAGATGAAGAGAAATAATATGTGTTACACTCACATGACTTTCTCTACTCTTGTACTAACCATCCTTACAAACTGTACACTTCCTGTATCTTCCTCGTGTTAGTTACGATAACCATTTGCAGAAATTATCTTATTGCTTATTGCGAGGGGAATATGGCTTTGAGCGATAGTCAAATCTTTTAAAAGTTTCAAATTCCGCTCTCTTTGCACAGCTAAGATATCAAAAATGACTAACGATGATCCATTTGAAGAAAGTTCTAAGTATTCCAAAATTCAAACAAATAGCAAGGAATATCCCCGAAATGGTTCACTCCACAAAAAATGTATTTTGACATAAATTGTGTGTTCTAACAGGATATACATTTTTGTACGCTAAGATTTGGTCTATCTCTTACGGTTTACCAGTTATGAAAACGTCATCAACAGTAAACAAGAATCGTTAGAGCCACTTTCGAGAAAATTAAAATTTTAGAAACATTTTCCATGTAAAGAATAGTTTAGGGTGGAGGAATTGTCTTCAAAATCTTGCTTTTGCATTCTTAAGATACATTGAACTTAAATACCATGTTTGGTTTTTAACCAACTTTTCGTTTTTGTGTTATGCTGCCCACAGGCACATAGACACACTGACAGACCCCCTCCCCCCCCCCCACACACACACACACAAGCACCTTTTTTTTTTAAAAAAAAAATTCAGGGTGCCTGAAAACATATATTTCCGATGAAACCTCGACATGGAATTTTTGGGTGGAATACGGTAGATACCTGCTCTACTTTACGCAGTAGAGAAAGTAAAAAGACCCAAACCTTGTAAATATTACTGATATCAATCTGAAACTAAACTGCTAATATGTGAAGAAGATACAGTTGTTTCAAAATGGGAACTTACTTTAGAATAAGCTGATATATAACCTGTGTTGACTTAATCTGCGTACTAATTGTAATGAACCTAATGTCTCTACCAGCAAAACTCCGTCTTTGGTAACGGGATGAAATTCGTATAGCGTTTGTTTTCCTGTATCAATGTAACTCAGGAGAAGGTCTGAACAATGAAGTAGTATCAGGGAGGAGGTATAATGAAGATCCGAAGGTAACAGACACGATAAGAGGGGGCATTACTCATCATGTGAAATTTTAGGAGACGTAATTACACGTGAAATTGCCCTCATTACGCTCGAGGAGCGGGAACCAGTTTTTTCCCCGTAATTGATGTAATGAGGTACACGTAGAAGTAAGTAAATTCATCAACACGATCGCTGTGTATTTACGCCGTTTAATTACACAGAGCGCCCACATGCAATTTACTGCTATTAACACTCAAATTGCATTCGGTTCATCTATCTCACGTTACAGATATATTATTTCTAAAATCCCCCAGCGAGACAATCAACCAGTCAAGTCTTTCCTAAATCATTCCTAATTACATTTTACAAGTCATCTCACAACGCAAAATGTGCAAACACTCGAAATGAGTTGGAAAAGATATCCTATGTGTTGCACTCACATGACTTTCCCTACTCTTGTACTGATCATTCTCACAATCTCTTATTCCTATATCTTCTTCGCGTTAGTTGAGATAAACATTTGTATAAATTATCTTATTATTTCCTTGTAGGTGCAAGGGCAATATGGCAATACAGTAGGCTTTGTGTAGTACTCAAATCTTTCAAATTCCGTTCTCTTTGCACGGTTAGTATATAAAAAAAGAATAGCGATGTTCCATTTGACAGAAGTATAAATTCTTCAAAACTTACACAAATAACGAGGAATATCTCCGAAATGGTTCACTCTTAAAAAAAATAATCAAACATAAATTGTGTGTTTTAATAGGAGACACATTTTTTTCTGTACTAAGATTTGGTCTTTTTCTTAGGGTTTACGAGTTATTCAAAAGTCATCCAGAGTAAATAGGACTACATAGGCTATAGCCAGAAAATTCAAGATATACGTTTCTTTTGTCATACAAATATCTTAAACATATGTCATTTTAATCAAAGTCGTTAGAGACATTTTCAAGAAAATCAAAATTTTCCATTTAAAGGGTAGTTTAGGGTTGAGCAATTTTCTTCAACTTTTTCTCTCAAGGATGTTTTAATTAATGTTATTGGACTCATTTTATCATTATGTCTCTCTGGTGTCGAGAGAGGGATTCGTTGAATTGCCCATTTGTCACACACAGACACACACACACACACACACACACACACACACACACACACACACACACACACACACACACATCTATAATCATTACAAACAAAAAAGTTTGTTCTTTGACCAGCCGATTTCGAAGAAATAAAGGTTTTTGTTCTAAATTGGGTGAGTAATTCCACAAGAATGTACGAAGATAACGGTTTGTTATTTCTAAGATACGTAGAGTAACGTGTTTTCAGACATAGCTTTGGTAGTAATTATGGGACATCACACAGGGTTTCGAAATAATTAATCACTTATAAGAATTACGTACAAGAATACTGCGAGCAGCTATTCCAGACAGGAAGTAACTCGGTAACGTTGCGTTGAGGTTGGTAAGGGATCTGAACCGGTTTCTGGATGTAAACACATCGGTTGCTTGTAAACACGACGCAGGGTGGTGCAACGTTTTGGGAGATGACCAGTGCAACTGGTATTCTGATTGGCCTTAACTCGCTCAGTAAACACGGCATAGTATTTCTTTACGTTCACGGGACACCACACTGCAGTGTTTGTATATGTACTGGCCTAGTGAAAGTGACACCCACACAATCTACCATGTTGCCAGCTTGTGTGTCTCTTGTTTTCGAAAAAACTAACATATCTCCGTAGGAAATACACACACACACACACACACACACACACACACACACACACACACAAACATACACACAAACACACAGACAGAGTGAGTCAGAATAACAGCGAATAAATTTAAGGCGTGATTCAGGGATTATATTTGAGTATTTTCTTACAATGAATGTTTGTCCGCAAACGTCTTGTTATCGAGCTAGAGGGCACTACAGTTTTTGAATCACCAGGTCGTGTTAGATGAAATTCTGTCACGTACATCCTTTTTCTCCCTTTGGTATTGTAATATCGCTTATGTTTTGTTTTGTACGCATTTTCGAATATCGCTTGTATTCTGTTTGTATCACCATTAACCTAAAGCCTGCATTTTGTTCCTTAAACGGTAAGGGATTGTGTCGCGTATTACACAGCACTTTGTGACTATGGTTCCGTTTATCAATGTCAGCTATCAGCATATACTAAACTGCTCCGTTTACTGGAAGGGCTTTGAGTTTGACAGCCCATTATAAAATATACGATGCAGACAAGTCAGCCTTCGGTTGCTAGAAGTAGAGCGTGTGTCTTTGGCACTCCACCGCACAAAGGGTTGCGTGTTCAAGTCCCGCCTCGGGCATGGGTGTTTGTGGTTGCGTGCGTGAGTGCCTGTATGTTCCTGGAAGTACGAGTGAGGATGTAAATGAGTGTGGGCGTGTGTGTGAACTTGGCAAAAAATGGAATCAAATCATCTGGATGGTTAAATGTTTCTTAGTGACTGAAGACTAATATGATTAATCAAGTTTAAGAGGTAGAATCAATACTCAAAAATTCAATTCCATACCCGGGGTTTGAACCACGGATCTCCTACTTATTGAGTGGCTGCTCTAACCACTAAGCTACCATGGCCAACTTGCTAGTACGACATTAAATCCCCCAACCGATTCGTACTTTCCCGGTAGACCATAAGGAAATCTCACATCAGAGATAAATATCCCAAGGGCGACTTACAATTGTAAGTCCTTTATGTCCATAGTTCAAGTAACCTTCTGATGGTAATTATTATTTATTTATGCCAACCAACCTGGCCAAATAAAGTTGGCATAAAGAAATAATGATTAGCCAAGATTTCCTACAACCATATTGTGGACGTACGAGAAAGTTTTTGCACGAGAGGGCTGGTCACATGCAATCCCCAGAGCTATCAGAGTTACAAATTATCAGTATCGATTTGCAGTGAACATCTGGACTGGTATTGTGAATGACACACTCATAGGGCCCTACTTCCTAACTCCGCGTTTGACGGGCCACATTTCCTGCAGTTTTCATAACGTAGGTACTTTGCCAGGACTTCCTGGAGATATTCCTTTAGGAATACGCCAGCTAATATAGTTCCAAGGCTATGGGGCACGTGCGCATTATGCCGGTGATGTAAGGGATTTCCTAAGTGCAACGTATCCTGATCGTGGAATTAGTAGATGAGCAAGAATATTATTGTCAGTAGGTTCACCAGATCTAATCCCTTCTGATTCTTTTTTACTTTCTCTACTGATAAGTAGAAGGAAGTATTGTATTCCACCCAAAAATTCGATGTCGAGATTTCACCGGAAATATGTTTTGAGACCCCCTGAATCCAAGAAAAGCATTTTAAGAAAAAGGTCCGTGTGTGTGTGTGTGTGTGTGTGTGTGTGTGTGTGTGTGTGTGTGTGTGTGTGTGTGCGCGCGCGCGCGCGTCTGTGTGTCTGTCAGTCTGTGTACAGCATAACTAAAAACGAAACGTCTATTAAAAACCAAACTTGATATTTAAGTTTAATGTCTTTCAGAGATGCAACACGAAGATTTTGAAGAAAATAGCCCCACGCTAAACTACCCTTTACATGGAAAAATTTTCATAAATTTTTATTTTCTTGAAAATGACTCTAACGATTTAGATTGAAATGTCATATGTTTAAGATCTTTTTATGACGAATGAAATGTATATTTTGAATGTTCTGTTTGTAGCCTATGTAGTCCTGTTTACTCTGGATGACTTTTGAATAACTCGTAAACCGTAAGAGATAGACAAAATCCTACTCTACAAAAAATTTAAGTCTTGCTAAAACACACAATTTATGTCCAAACAAATTTTTTGTAGAGTGAACCATTTCGGAGATATTCCTTGTTATTTGTGTAAAGCTTTCGTGAAACGCAACATCGTTGTTCATTTTTTTATATGTTAACCGTGCAAAGAGAACGAAATCTCAAAGCTTTAAAAGATTTGACTGTCGCTCAAAGCCTACTGTATTGTAATACTCCCCTTGTAACCACAAGGAAATAAGCAATAAGATAATTTCTGCACATGTTTATCTCAAATAACACGAAGAAGATATAGGAATAAGAGTTTGTAAGAATGGTTAGTACAAAAGTAGAGAAAGTCATGTGAGTGCAACACATCAGAGTTTTCCTTTGGGGACATGTTCAGACTCTTATGTGCGATACGCTGGTTAGTAGTAAACAGGAACTAATAACCAGCATCTTTGTAGTATTTGATGGTATTCGTGATATAGCAGGTATTTTTGTAAGAACTCTGCAATTATTCTTGTTATGCTATTAACTACGCTCCATAGTCCAATGCCGTCATTTTGAACATATTTTATGAACACTTGGCACTTGTTTAATTCTTGTTTCGTTCTTATGTTAACTACACTCGAAGCCTTTAATGGCGGAGAAAATTTGAACAGCGGTAGCATTTGCATATGTTATTGACAACGTGCACTGTAGATCGGTTATGACGTTTGACCAACTTTAGAGCACATGATTTTAGTGCCAATAATTAAATCAAGGTTTAAAGGACAGTTTTGTATTGTATTTTTCAAAATTAAAGTTACACGGTTACTCTTGTTTTAAAACCCTCCTAATGCCTTGTAGTACAAACGCGTAGCGATATATTCGGCGGAATTTCGTCTAACACGACGCGGTGTTTCAAAAATGTTCATGCCCTCTAGTTTGACAACCAGACCTTTGCGGACATACTTTCACTAAAAGAAAATACTCAAATATAGCCCCTGAATCGCTCCTTAAAACTATTCGGTGTTATTCTGACTCAGCCTGTATATAAGGTTTAACGTTCTTTAATCTGCTAGGTTATATCGGACGATGAACAAATAAAATAGGTGAAATAGTGCTCAAATGAGTCCGGGGTCCGCAGAACTTAAAGTTACTGACATTCTTCTTCTCCGGATAGGAGGAAATGCCGGGAACAATTGAAAATCGATCCGGGTAACTTAACCTAATCGAGATTCAAAGTTCGTGTAATTAGTAGATCTCGGATTTTAGACTAAATGCGTATTTTTAAGTTATGAATACACAGAAATTAGTCAAATATATTTATGTCGTATGTGAAATATAAGTAAGTAAATGTAAGTAAGAGTGTCTTGTTGCCTAAAACTGCTATTATGTTGCCCATCGAGCTTTCCAATGAAATTCCCCACTTCAAATTACACTTTACATATACAAATTGTCTAGTTTTCTTTTTTTGAAAATAATTATAATGGTTTTGCTTTAAATACCATATATTTAAGTAGTCAGTCAAAATCTCCTCCAATGCTTGAGTGACTACCATATGGGTTACCGAGCGAGATGGCTCGGCGGTAACGTGTGAGGTTTGCATTCAGGAGGTCATGGGTTCGATTCCGCTACCTACCTTTCTGAGACATTGGTTTTTTCGGGGGCTTCTCCAAGCCGCGACGGAAGGATAATTACATCCCCCTCATTTCTCATTTCACTTCACCTTTTATCTGATTGGTTGTTTCAGGGTTCTAAACGTCAGCGGGAGTTTCAGCGTGAATGGCAGGTGCTTAATCTGTAAATCCTCGTCCTCCGGATCGGGGGAGTTCTCCAAATCCCAGGCCCACAGGGAGAGGGGAGCATTGAACGAACCGCCACCAGAGAGCTCAAATCTGTAGTCGAGAGGGACCCTGCCCTCTGCTGCCGTCTCTCCTGAGATCCGACCACTTCTCGTATCATCTCACATCCCGGAGGGCGCCCTGTTTCATTAGTCAAAGTGCTGTTGTTGTTGTTGTAGTGTTTAACGCCCACTTTTACTACTACGGCACCGCAGGCGGTGACACTGATGATACATGAAGATGGAGCACCGGTGGAATGAGATGGCGGGGGAAACCGGAGTACCCGGAGAAAACCCGCCCTGACGCCGCTTCGTCCACCACGAATACCACATGCGGGTCCCTGGGATCGAACCCGGGCCGCCTAGGTGGTAGGCGAGCGCGCTAACCGCTCGGCCACGGCGCCGCCCAGTCAAAGTGCTAAGCCCCCCCGCCCCCCCTCGAACCTTGTCTGTCCTATCCTGTCACAAGGATTAGCATTAGCGTATAGTGCAACAACGTTAGTTTAGTCATAATTTAGCAGGGCCACGCAGCGGCCGAGTGGGTAGACCAATCGACTTTCACCAAAGCGACCCGGGTTCGATCCCAGGCAAACGCATGTGGGATTTGTTGTGGACGAAGCGGCGCTAGGGCGGCCTTCCTCCGGGTTCTCCGGTTTCCCCCGCCATCTCATTCCACCGGTGCTCCATCTTTATTCCACGTATCATCAGTGTCACCGCCTGCGGTGCCGTATGTAGTAAAAGTGGGAGTTAAAGACTACTAAAAATAATTTAGCAGCTTTACTAATCACTAACAAACTGCATTTTTAAAGATGTTGCGATTTTTGGAAAATATAAACACATTTTAGATTCGTAAAATCAAACGGTATTCTAGTGGTAACTGTGTGTTTAGGTGCCTAAAACTGTATATTACTCCCTGGTTTGGTAATTCTAGGCCCTAGGGTCTATTTTAAGTGCCTAACGCCTTTTAAGAATACAATAGAACAGAATATACCTTAATGCCAAGGACATTTAAATATGTGGTGTTACGTTCACATAACTTTCACAATTCATTATTCAACAGACTATTCTTACAAACGCTTATTCTTCTATCTACTACATGCTAATCGAGATAAACATTTGTAGAAATGGTTTAATTGCATTGCATTGCATTGCATTGTAGCTATGGTGGGGATAGAGGTGTAGATACAGTAGGCTTAAGCTGAGAGTAAGGGCTGGTCGCTATGATAGTGCTTGGAAATTCCGTTCTCTTTGTCTAACCAGGAAGGGGAACGGAAAGAAAAGTATAAGTATTTGAAAATTAAAAACAATAACAAGCAATATCTCGGAAAAGATTGACTTCATAGAGGCTATTCCCACAAAATTCAAGATATAGATTATCATTTGTCATGAAAATATCTCGGTATTTTAATCAAAATCAATAGAGCCATTTATGAGAGTTAAAATTTTCAAAGTAAATGTAGTTTGGAGTGGGAGGTTTCTTCAAAATCTTCGTGTCATATTCTTGAAAGATGCTGAACTTCAATACTAAATTTGGTGTTGTCTGTCACGGACGGGATTCCGGCACATCAGCCGATGTCTTATTCTGTCAGACTCTGGGAGAAGGATGAGATGAAGGTACCCTACAGGCGGCCAGAACTCATTACAGATGGAACTACAACTACGGTGGGTCCCCAACAGATGCAGGTTGTTCTTCAGCCCGACGAAGTTCCAGGCAACCACCAGCCAGTTCCGGTTGAGCAATCAGTCCCCTTGGGATGGAGGCCGGCCGGCCACAGCGCCTCCACTCAGCCGAGCATCGTATTTCCAGAGCGCAAGCTCCACCATAGCGCAGTCTGCCGGCGAATCCGTGGACCTTACAACCTGGAAAGACCGGATAGAGATAATCAAATTAATGAAATGAAAGGAGGTGAAACGGAGGATGCACGGTAAATATCCTTCCCGAAAAACAAGCTCAGGAATGTCGGCCACGTGAATCGAACCTGCAACCTGTGGGCACAGACCTTACAACCTGAACCCTCCCACTCGGTAACTTTGGTGATTATCTGACAATTCGTTTCTAAATTCTCTCTCTCTCTCTCTCTCTCTCTCTCTCTCTCTCTCTCTCTCTCTCTCTCTCTCTCACGAATCTTATTCTAAAATTATTTTGGGGGTTCAAAGGTCCGCAAGACATATATCTCTAGTGGAGTGTGTCTCCTATTTGTTTTATGTATTAGTAAAAGTGAAAATATATAACGTCACAAATAAGATACACATTTGATGGCCTCGTAGCTCCGTCGGTAGAGCATCTGCCTGCTGCGCAAAGGGTCCCGGGTTCAATTCCCGGCAGTAGGGTGGTAATGTTTCTTTCCCCATCTTCCCTAGAGTCCGGAAGTATGAATCGGTGTGAATTAAATATAAGTGATATAAGAAATAAAAAGCGCATCTCATCCCTCGTGCCTATCTGCAGGGTTAGCTCGATATTTCTCACAGGGTGAGCTAATCCCTGAGAGCTACCTGTTCTCTGTTGCATTGGTTATTCCATTTATCATTTGCTCTAAGCCTTCCTGTTGCTTATAGATCTACGTGTCTCTCTCTCTCTCTCTTCACTTCTTAAACTCAAAGTTCAGAACCACAATTTTAAAAAGTAGATATATTTAGAACTTAGTGTTAAAATATTAGAACAAAATTTAAACGTTTTTAGCACGAGGGACTTCATTTAGCAATGGAACAAAAAAATAAAGAAATTTCATAATTTCTAAAATATTAGAGAAAGATGGATTAAATTTACGCGCTAATGTGTCTGCATTACATTACACCTATGGTGCAGACTTAAACATACCAACTTTATTAGTTCAGTATTTTAAATTTTCAGTAATAGATATCCTAAAGCACAGTGATCCAGTTGAAATCTGAATACTACCTCTGAAAATGTTGATCATTATGTGTTAAAGTGACGCATTCAGAAGGATAAAGAAAATCCTTTATTATGAGTTCTTTTGGCGAGCTGTTCAAGAGTTGATCCAGCATTAAAGAGCAATTTTTGTAATTCAAATTCAAATTTTATTAGTCGTAGATTCTTACAGAATTTTGACTTCGTCAGTACAAATTAGATGCATACCAGTAAAATGTGATCAGTGCTCTAATCCTACAAAAGCACCATAGTTAACCCTTCTATGCATACCCTGGGTCCAATAGACCCCGAGACGATCTTAAACGTTAATTGCGGTACATAAAATTGAAATTGAGGCCCCTTCCAGCAGGGATGCTCTGCTGGAACATTAAATATCACATTATCGATACTACTATAGAAATATGTATCAATAGTTGTGGGTGTCACACATATTCTTCTTTATACTACAGCCGGCTCTGATGGACCCCGTCTTTTATGTTGTAGTTTCAATAAATTGGATATTATAATAATCAGTTAAATATTGTTGGAATCCAGCAAACACATTATTGGCACGCCTTGTTTTGAGTACAGGAAACATATTCTTACACCTTTGCAGTTTAGGCAGTTTATGTTTACAAGCCTGTGTCTCAGTACTGATTTGGAAAAAGATAAGAGTAATTTGTAACACTAAACAACAACATAATCAGCGATATCTTCCTATAGGCTATAGAAGAAAGGGTTACATAGTACCTACGTAATTTCTTCACATTCTGTTTTTAGACAAACTGTTGCAATCTACATCTAAAACAAGAAATTGAAAGGAAGATCGCATAATTTTTCAAGTCCAAATTTTGAATCTGTTGTTCTTCAATGGCCATCTGAGGATAGCTTATTCCTCAAGCCACTGTGGAGGAAATCCAGAGGTGCTCCAACTTAGAAGTAAGAAGGCTTTGTGTACCAAGAAAAAAATCTGATGTGTTGCACTCACATGATTTTCTCTACTTTTGTACCAACCATTCTACCAACTCTTATTCCTATATCTGAAGCTTTCCGAAACTGACACACGTTGCAAGGAATACCTCCGAACAGAC